>CAUYLG010004254.1:0-90107 GCA_963573385.1 Cacajao melanocephalus | reverse complement strand
AGAACTTCCTTTATGTATCTGGGTGCTCCTGTATTGGGTGGGTATATATTTAGGATCATTAGCTCTTGTTACTGCATTGATCCTTTTACTGTTATGTAATGCCCTGCTTTGTCTCTTTTGATCTTTGTTGGTTTAAAGTCTATTTTGTCAGAGACTAGGATTGCAACCCCTGCTTTTTTTTGCTCTTCATTTGCTTGGTAAATCTTCCTTCATCCCTTTATTTTGAGCCTATGTGTATCCTTGCACGTGAGATGGGTTTCATGGATACAGCACACTGATGGGTTTTGGCTTTTTATCCAATTTGCCAGTTTGTGTCTTTTGATTGGGGCATTTTGCCCATTTACGTTTAAGGTTAATATTGTTATGTGAGAATTTTATCCTGCCATTTTGATGCTAGCTGGTTGTTTTGCCCATTAGTGGATGCAGTTTCTTCATTGTGTCAATGCTCTTTACCATTTGGTATGTTTTTGGAGTGGCTGGTACTGGTTGTTCGTTTCTATGTTTAGTGCTTCTTTCAGGAGCTCTTATAAGGCAGGCCTGGTGGTGATGAAATCTCTGAGCAATTGCTTGTTCATAAAGGATTTTATTTCTCCTTTGCTGATGAAGCTTAGTTTGGCTGGATATGAAATTCTGGGTTGAATGTTCTTTTCTTTAAGGATGTTGAATATTGGCCACCACTCTCTTTGGGCTCGTAGGGTTTCTGCTGAGAGATCCACTGTGAGTCTGGTGGGCTTCCCTTTGTGAGTAACCTGACCTTTCTCTCTGGCTACACTTAGCATTTTTTCCTTCATTTCAACCGTGGTGAATCTGACGATTATGTGCCTTGGGGTTGCTCTTCTTGAGGAATATCTTTGTGGTGTTCTCTGCATTTCCTGGACTTAATGGTAGCCTGGCTTGCTAGATGGGGAAGTTCTCTTCTATAATATCCTGAAGAGTGTTTTCCAGCTTGGATTCATTCTTTCCATCACATTCAGGTACACCTACCAAACGAAGATTAGGTCTTTTCACATAATCCCATATTTCTTGGAGGCTTTGTTCATTTCTTTTTACTTTTTTTGTCTAATCTTGCCTTCTCATTTTGTTTCATTGAGTTGATCTTCAATCTCTGATCTCCTTTCTTCTGCTTTGTCTATTTGGCTATTGAAACTTGTGTATGCTTCATGACGTTCTCGTGTTGCGTTTTTCAGCTACATCAATTCATTTTTATTCTTCTCTAAGCTGATTATTCCTGTTAGCATTTCGTCAAACCTTTTCTCAAGGTTCTTAGTTTCTTTTCATTGGGTTAGAACATGTTCTTTTAGCTCAGAGAAGTTTGTTATCATCCACTTTCTGAAGCCTGTTTCTGTCAATTCATCAGACTCATTCTCCATCCAGCCTTGTTCCCTTGCTGGTGAGGAGTTGTGATCCCTTGGAGGAGGGGAGACATTCTGGTTTTTGGTGTTTTCATCCTTTTTGCACTGGTTTCTTTCTATCTTTGTGGATTTATCTACCTGTCGTCTTTGTAGTTGGTGACTTTTGGATGGGGTCTCTGAATGGACATCCTTTTTGTTGTTGATGAAATTATTTCTTTCTGTTTTTTAGTTTCTTTCTAACAGTCACCCCCCTCTGCTGTAGGACTGCTGGAGGTCCACTCCAGACCCTGCTTGCCTGGGGATCACCTGCAGTGGCTGCAGAACAGTAAGGGTTGCTGCCAGTTTCTTCTTCTGTTATCTTAGTTCCAGAAGGATACCCGCCAGATGTCAGGTTGAGCTCTCCTTTATGAGGTGTCTCTTTGGATGTATGGGGGTTGAGGAGCTGCTTGAGGAGACAGTCTGTCGCTTATAGGAGCTCAAGTGCTGAACTGTAAGCTCTGTTGTTCTGTTCAGAGCTGCTGGGCAAGTATGTTTAAGTCTGTTGCAGTGGAACTCATAACTGCCTTTTTCCCCAGGTTTTCTGTCCTGTGAAGGTGGGGCTTTATTTATAAGTTCCTGACATGCTACTGCCTTTTTTCAGAGATGCCCTGCCCAGCAAGGAGGTAGCCTTGTCACAGTCTGTCAGCAGAGGTGTTGCTGAGCTGCTGTGGGCTCACTGCCCAGCTGCTGTGTGAACTTCCTTGTGGTTTTGTTTATAGAGGTTTAATTAGAACTGCCTTGGTAATGATGGACTGCCTCAGTAATGGTGGATGCCCTTCCCCCTGCAGAGCTGGACTGTCCAGGGTCCAGCTGTGCTTGCTGTGAAACTCTCAATCCAGAGCATTTCAGATTGCTGGTCTTTGTGGGGGTGGGACCCGCTGAGCTAGATTACCTGGCTCCCTGTTTCAGCCCCCTTTTCTCAGTTGAATGGGTGACTCTGTCTCCCAGGTGTTCCAGTTGCCAGTTGAAATGGCGCCTAGATTTGTGTGAGTTTTTGTGCAGAGATCTGCAGCGTTGGCTGAAATAGCCATGCTGGAGACTCGTGGCACTTTTCCGCCCGGGAATCTCCTGGTCTGTGGGCAGTAAAAACTCATTTGGAAATGCGGTGATCACTCACCCTCTGCATTCTCGCTGGGAACTGCACTCCAGAGCTCTTCCTATTTGGCCATCTTGGATCCTCACTTCCCAACTTTTTCCTCTTTTAAATTTATTTTCTTAATTGACAAATAAAAACATATATATATATTTATCATATACAACATGTTTTGAAATATGTATGCATTGTGAAATGGTTAAATCCAGCCAATTCACATCTACATTACCTTACATATTGTCATTTTTGTTGTAAGAACAAAATCTCCTGTTTTTTTAGTTACTTTCAAGAATCTATTTTCTTAGTTACTTTCAAGAATGTAATATATTATTATTAATATTATTATTGTCACCGTGTTGTACTATAGATCTCTTAAACTTATTCTCCCTAGCTAAAGAGATTTTATATTTTTTAGGCAATATCTCCCCAACCTCCCACCTCCTCTCAGCCCTTGGTAACCACCATTCTCCTCTCCGTTTCTGAGTTCAACTTTGTTAGATTCTGTATACAGTGTAAGTGAGGGCATGAAGTTTTTGTTTTTCTCTGCCTGGCTTATTTCACTTAACATAATGTCCTCTAGGTTCATCTGTGTTGTCACAAATGTCAGGATTTTTTTTTTAAGGCTAAGTAGTATTCCATTAATACACACACACACCACATTTCTTTATGCATTTATCTGCCAGTGGACACTTTGATTCCATATCTTGGCTGGTATGGATAATGTTGCAATGAATATGAGTGTGCAGATATAAAATGTCTTATCTTGATCAAGATTTTCTAAGACATATACATTTTTTTCTTTTATGGTGAAACACATGAAACAAATCCAAATATATATCTACAGTTAAAAAATGTACTTGTCACTCAGCTTTCGAAATAGAACATGACTTGTATAATAGAAGCCTGGCTGTGTTGCCCTGTCCATCATGCAACCTACTTTTCTCACCTTTCTGAGGCAGCCTCCACCTTGAATTTTATGATAATCATTTGCTTTGCTTACTGTATAGTTTTACTATATCTGTATACATCCATGATGTTTTATTTTCCTATTTATTTGCAATTTTTATTTATGAAACCATATATTATCTCAATGAATTCCTTTTTAAAATTCAAAATTATTGTTTTTAAAACCATCCCTGTTAATGTATATTTCTGTGTTCATTTATTTTTACAGCTGTATATTATTGCATATTTTGAATACATCACAATTTAGCCTTTCTACTGTAAATGGAGAATGGATTGTTTCTAGGTTTTGTTACTATAAATATTCTTGTATATGCCTCCTCATACACATATATGAAATTTCCTTCTGCCAATATATAGGAGGAGAAGAAATATTGGGTAATATGTAATGGGCATGTTCAAATTCATTGTGTAATGCCAGTTTTCCAAAAAGGCTATACCAATTTATAATCCAACAAACTGTTTATAAGAGTTCTCATTGTTCCCGTAATTGCCAACATAACATTTTTCTACTGTTCATTTGGGATGCTAAATTTATTATTAGATATATGTAGCAAGTTATTATTAATTTCTTTGTCAGCTTCTAGAGTCTAATTTTACCCTCTTGATTGTATCTTCTGGTAAACAGAAGTTCAAAAAAATTCCATGTAGTCAAATTGATTGTTTTTAGTTCACGTATTGAATTTCTGTATCTCATTTAAGAAATCCTTACCATCCCAAGGTCATAAAGGAATTTTCCTATCTTCTGTCTTTAAAGTTTTATATTTTATTTTCACATGCTTTAAAACGATCTGGAATTGATTTTCGTGTGGGGCATGAAGTAAGGGTCCAATTTCATCTTTTGTTCCATGAAGCACCAATTGTCTCAGTGCCTTTTATTAACTAATCTGTCATTGCCTCTGTAATCGGCAACGACACTTTTCTCATATATCAGGTTACCATATAAAATGGATTTATTTCAAGACTCTCTTGCTGTTCTATTGGTTTATTTATCTGCTCCTGAGCCAACACAAAGCTGTTAATTGCTAAATTATGTAATTTTTTATATCTTATAGGGTAAATTTTTCAAATTTCCCTTCATGGAAAACAGGCAATTTTGTGACATTGAGTTATTCTATAGATGAAAATGGTACAGATCACATATTTGCATATTTTGCATATTTTAAGACCTTTCAATAAAAGTTTAACATTTTATCCTTAAAAGTCTTCTATATGTTTTCCTAAGTTTGTTACTAGGTAGTTTATATATTTCTTGACATTATAAATAGATATTCAAAATGATATTTTCTAGGTCATTTTTGCATATGTGTAGAAATACGATGCATATTTACTTTAATAACAGTAGAATATTTTGGGTTGTTTGTGTACATAATTATATAATTGGCAAATAATGACAATTTCATTTATTGCTTTGTTGGAAATCATCAGTGCTTTCTCTAAAGTCATTAAGGTGACCATATCATTTTTCTCTTTCATCTGTTAATTCAGTTAATTACATTTGTTAATTTGCCAGTGTTAATCTAATTTTGAATTTTTGAAATAAATTCAACTTAGTCATGAAAACTTTATCTAACCATGTCTGGAATTGGCTGATTAGTAATTTAGCATTTCTACATTTATGTTTACTAGAGATATTGGACTATAGCTTTTCCTTTTTGTACTATCATTGTCAGATTTCGGTATACAAGTTATGCCAGCCTCAATAAATAAAAAAGAGAGTCTACTCTTTTTTCTCTTTCCTAGGAATAGTTTAAGATTAGAATAAGCTGCCTTTTGAATATTTCATAGCAATGCCAGTAAAAACAGCATTTTTTTCTGGTCTGATTTTATTCATGGTTATGGACTATTCAATTTTCTTATATGTGAGTAAATTTTGGAAAATTATAGTTGTCTAGGAATTTGCCCATCTCATCTCAGTTTTCAGGGTTTATTTGGTATAAAACTGATTATAATATTCTTAATCTCTGCTCCATGTGTAGGTATTCCACACTTTGCCTTCTTAAAAATTATTCATGTATGACTTTTCTTCCCTGATTTTTTTTTTCTAGAATTTTGCGTATTTGGAAAAAATGTTTCCTTTTTAAAGAGATTGTATTTGATTTGTTCCTACTCTTTATAGTAGCTCGCCATTTCTGCTCTTATTCCTATTATAGCCTTTCTTCTGTTGATAAAGGCTTATTTATGTTCTTTTTCTAACCAAAGAAGTTGAATGCTTAATTTATTAATTTTCATCTGTTATTATTTTTCTAAAGTAAGCATTTAAGGCTATAAATTCTCTCTAAGTAAAGAATTGACTGTATACCATAAGTTTTGATAAATACTGCTTCAAGGATTGTTCAGTTGTAAATATGTCCTATTTCTATTGTGATATTTTTGACCAGAGTTGTTCTAAAGTATGATTTTAAATTTGCACACGTTTAGAGTTTTTTAGTTGTTGTTTTTTTAAAATAATTAATTGCTAACTATATGCATCATGACCAGAAAATAAGTTGCACTTGGTATTAACTCTTTGAAATTTATTGAAGTTATCATTATGGCCTAGCTTATCACTGATTTTCCTAAATATTCCTTGTGTATCATAAAAGAAGTGTGTTTTGAAGTTTTGGGGCACAATATTCGTGCTATTTCTAAATTGTTCATTGGGCTATTTCATCCATCCTTACTCAATTTTGATGGCTTATTCTATCCATCATTGAAAACCTTATGTTTAAATACTCAGTTATGTTAGTGGATTGCCAATATTCAACTTTACATTAATAACAGCCTTTCAAATAAACTCTTGAGTAAGCAGATGGATATATGATTCTGACATTCAGTGAAGAGGTCCAGTGTTGAAAAGCAAACCTGTGAATCATTGCATTTAGATGATCTTTCAGGTCAGGAGATTAGATAACACAGAGTAAAAATAAGAAAGAAATCTGAGGATTGAGTCATGGGGCATGACAGTGTTTATAGGTTGGGAAGATAGGAAGGAACAGACAAAAAACGACTCAAAGAAGCTAGTAAATTAGGAGATAAACCCAGAGAGAGTGATATCCTGAAAGTCAAGTGGAGAAAGGTTTTCAAGAATCAGGAAGTGGTTGAATGTGTCAAATGTTGCTGAATGACCAAGATGACAAATAGAACAAACCCAAAGGTCCTTGTGGCCATGCATATAAATTGACGGCAGCGGAAGTCTATATATCAGTGGTGCCAGACTACTTACTAGTAGTCTGAATCTATCAGAATTCAGGGATCTGGGCTCCCAGCTTTGCCATCAAAGAGCTAAGAAGGTAAATCTAATAAGTGTACTCAGGTTGTCTGTCTATGCTAACTTTGCTACATATTCACCTCTGCCTTGATGTAGCTGTCCCCACTGTGGTTTGCAAAAGGTGGTGATGTAGCCTTCTCCGGAAGTCAATAAAGAGAGTGAGATAAGAGTCCCTGTACTGTCAAAGTGTTCTGGTTCAAAGCGTTCTTTCTCCCCAGGATGGACTCACAGCACAATGCTCTCAGCACTACCCCTTGCTTCCTCTGGTGGACTCCTTGCCCACCATTCCCTTGCAGCAGGAAGAAGCAGAATTTTTTTTTTTTATTTGCCCACTTTGTATTATTTTAGTCCATTGCTAGCCTCAATGACAAAAAAAGTTATTCTTCTTCACATTGGTGGAGAAGCACGTGGTAAAATGTAACCTAAAGAAATGTGAGAAGAGTTTAATATTTGATATTTAACAATTCATAATGTTTAACCTGTAAGAAAAGTAAATTTCCCATCTCACTCTTCCTTCTCACACATGCATAAACTGGCTCTTGGCTATCTCTTGAAGGAAGATGGCTGCATGAGACAGGCCTTTAGGGGGAGATTAAAATGTAACAGTTGAGTGAGGGAACCATCTTGTTGGAAGCTTTGGGAACATGAGCATAAACAGTCCTTAGTTCTAACCATCAGGGCTTCCCTTAGAAGGGTAAAGGTTTCAAGAGAAGGATGCTGGAGAAAGTATTGCCCTTAGACATGGGTAAGAGATGCACTTGCCCTGCAATTTATACTTTAGGGCACCTCATGTAACACTTCTCTGTGTTCACCTCTCCTTACTGGGGTAGGCATGCTGAGGACAAAGGAACAGGTCTACCAGGAACCTGCATCTCCCCCCAACCTCCAACTTCTAGGTTGCATCTGGGTATCTCGGACCCATAGCTGAAAGCTTGTTACAAGAGCTTATGCACATCTTTTTTCTGAATCTATCTCCCCAACGGTATACCATACCTCAAATGACCATCCCTATAGGCCCTAGGTGTGGCTAAAGAGGGGCTGTTTGTGTGGTGAGGGATGTAATAGAGCACGGCAAATGAACAGGAGTGTCCAGATATATTTGAACATCCCATAGTGTGGGATGAAATCAGGTGTGGGAAGAGGGGGCAGTGGGTTATCAATAATATTTCCCTAAACTACCATATGATAGCATGGAATTTGGATGATTCTAAGAGCTTTTAAATTCAAGACTGAGCTTCCATGTTGATATGTTTTAGATCTTTGTCCCCATCAAACAGCATGTGGAATTGTAATGCCCAGTGTTGGAAGTAAGGCCTGGTGAGACGTGATTAGATCATGGGGAATGGTTTTCCCCTGAATGGTTTAACACCATCTCCTTGGTGCTGTTCTCCTGATAGTGAGGACCCCCTCCCACCCCTTGCTCCTGCTCCCACCATGTAAGATGCTTCTCTTCCCCTTTGCCCTCTGCCATGACTGGAAGCTTCCTGAGGCCTCTCCAGAAGCTGAGCAGATGCCAGTATCATGCTTCCTGTACAGCATGTGCAACTGTGAGCCAATTAAACCTCTTTTCTTTATAAATTACCCAGTTTCAGGTATTTCTTTATAGCAATACGATAACAAGTTAATACAGAAAATTGGTACCAAAGAGTGGTGTATTGCTAGAAAGATACCTAAAAATGCGGAAGCAACTTTGGAACTGGGAAATGGGCAGAAGCTGGAAGAGCATGGAGGGCTCAGAAGAAGACAGGAAGATGAGGGAAAGTTTGGAACTTCAAGAGACTGGTTGAATGTTCATGACCAAAATGGTGGTAGTGACATGGACAGTTAAGGCCAGACTGCTGAGGTCTCAGATGGAAATGACGAATTTATTGGAACTGGAGTAAAGGTCACCTTTGTTATGCCTTAGCAAAGAACTTGGCTGCACTATACCCCAACCCTAGGGATCTATGGAACTTTGAACTTGAGAGTGATAATTTAGGGTATTTAGCAGAAGACATTTCTAAGCAACCAAGTATTCAAGATTTGGCCTGGATGCTTCTAACAGCCTATGCTCATATGGCGAATAAATTACCTAAAGTTGGAACTTATATTTAAAGGGGAAGCAGAGTGTGAAAGTTTGGAAAATTTGCAGCCTGATCATGTAGTAGAAAAGAAAAGCTCATTTTCAGAAGAAGAACTCAAGCAGGCTGCAGAAATTTGCATAAGCAAAAAGGTACCAAGTGCTAATCATCAAGGCAATGGGGAAAAGGCCTCAAAGGTATTTTGCAGTAGCCTCTTCCATCACAGGCCCAGAGGCCTATGAGGACAGAATGGCTTTGTGGGCCAGGCCCAGGACCCTACTGCCTGGTGCAGCCTCAGAACGCTGCTCCCTGCATCCCAGTCACTCCTGCTCCAGCCATGGCTCAAAGGGGCTTAGGCTTCTGCTTCAGAGGTTGCAGGCCATAAAAATTGGCAGCTTCTACGTGGTGCTAAGCCTGTGAGTGCACAGAGTGCAAGAATTGAGGCTTGGCAGCCTCTGCCTAGATTTCAGAGGATGTATGGAAAAGCCTAGATATCCAAGCAGAAGCCTTCTACAGAGACAGAGCCATGATGAAGAACCTCTGCTAGGGCAGTGCAGAGGGTAAATGTGGTGTTGGAGCTCCCACACAGAGTATCCACTGGGGCACTGCCTTGTGGAGCTATGAGAAGAGGGCTACATTCCTTCAGAACCCAGAATGGTAGATACATCAGCAGCATGCACCCTGCACCTGGAAAAGCCACAGGGACTCAATGACAGTTCTTGAAAGCAGCTGCAGGGGCTGAACCTTGCAGAGCCACAGTGGCAGAGCTGCCCAAGACCTTGAGACCAAGGGGTGGGTTACCCCTTGCATCAATGTTCCCTAGATGTGGGACATGGAGTCAAAGGATAATTAAGTTGGAGCTGTAAGATTTTAAAATTGCACTGCTGGATGTTGAACGTGGGTGGACCCTGTAGCCCTTCTTTTGGCTGATATTTCCCTTTGGGGATGGGAGTATTTACCCAATGCTTATACTCCCATTGTATCTTGGAAGTAACTAACTTGTTTTTTATTTTATGAAATCATAGGCAGAAGGGACTAGCCATGGCTCAGATCTTTGGACTTTTGAATCAATGCTGGAATGAGTTAAGACTTTGGGGGACTGTTGAGAAGGGTTTATTGTATTTTGCAATGCAAGAAGGATATGAGATTTGGGAGTCCAGAAGTGGAATGATATGGTTTGGATCTGTATCCCCATCAAATCTCATGTCGAATTGTAGTCCCAACATTGGAGGTGGGGCCTCATGGGAGGTGGTTGGATTATGAGGGTGGGTTTCTCATGAATGGTTTAGCACCATCCCTTTGGTGCTGTTCACCTAATAGTGAGTGAGTTCTCATGAGATCTGGTTGTTAAATTGTGTAGCACCACCACATAAGATGTCTCACTCCCCTTTGGCCTTCACCATGATTGGGAAATTCCTAAGGCCTCCCCAGAAGCTGAAGCCGCTATGCTTCCTGTACAGCCTGCAGGACCATGAACCAATTAGACCCCTTTTCTTTATAAATTACCCAGTCTTGGGTATTTTTTTTATAGCAGTGTGAGAACAGGCTAATACACAGGTTGTTATGAAGGTATATTTATCAAAGTAGAAATATAAAATAGTTTTCATTTGACATTTTGTTAGATTGATTTATAAGCTATAAATACTTAAACCATTTTGTATGTCTTACTCTGGGCCCTACAGAACATTAGGGATGGAGTGTAGGATATGAGGGACTCTATTAAGACTGATATGTATGTAAAATAATGTCATAGCACAATGCATATGTATGTAAAATAGATTTCATCTTTAAAAAGTGCTTTAAGTGTTGCTTTTGTAAGGCACAGCATTTTGCTGCCCTCCTTCCAAAACACAGGCCCCTAGTAACCACCCTAACTGCCTTATTTATGGGGTGGTCCTGCCAACCAGGTTGGCTTCCTCATTCCTCTATAATCCTTCTCCAAATAAAAAGTCACTTCCTTATCCAGGTGGTATGCCTTACTAACCCCCCTGTATTTCTCTTGTCCTTCTGCTGAGCTAAAATGTGCCATATTACCAGCTCCCTTCTGTTCCACATACAGTAAAATCCTACTTATCTTCCCAGACCTAACACAAAGACCAACTCATGGAGATTTCTGATCATCTGTCTATGTTTCTATCTCTCTCACTAGCATATGAGCCCCTGAGGTCAGGAGGAATATCTGATTCATCTTTGTTCTATAAGCCTGCCCCAGAATCCTACACATGCAGGCATTCACTGAATGTCTTCAGGTAAAATGAATAAATTTCCTAATTATCATAGAATATGTATCTAGCACCATGGGTGTAGCCCTGAATGATATACTGACTATGAGCAGGAGGGCTATTTCCTCGTTGTATCTTCTGTCTTAACAACAGATTTCAAATTCTAAAAAGGTCTTGTAGTTATCTTTCTACAAATATTTGAGAGTGACTAGCATAGTTTTGAGATAATAGCTCATAATCATATCTTAAGTTGATTAGAGAAGAAGGGATGTGAAGAAAATGATTTAAAATGAAAATAGAGACAAGTACTTCCAAATGATTGTTAAGAATGCCCTATGTCCGCAGATGTGTTGCCGTGATGGCAAAGGGAGGCAAGAGTTGGAGAAGACTGAAAATGAGCTCAAGATCTTGAAGAGAGAATTCCATTTCTATTTTTTACTTCCCTATTACTGCCTTTATTTTTAGGATTCAAAGAGGATTCAAAGTGATCTTTGAGGTGATCTCCACTGTCACTACACCCTTTCCTCTGAGTCCAAGCTGTCAAACTGCTTGACAGCTGCATATTTTTCTCCAGTTTATACAACTTGCGGCTACCTTCCTAAGCATCACTCTACTCTTCCTTGAGAAAATAATGCAGGCAGCTGACTCTGTATTATCCCCTAGCCCAGGAACAGAGATTTAAAAACCCTCCTACTAATTCGCGTTGGTCTTTGGAATATATTTTTCTGAACATTAGCAGAGTCATGAATTAATTTCATTATGACATAATTACGTTTTTTTAAAAAACTATAATCACAGATAGTACAGATGAGACGACTCAAAAGAGTCAGTATTAAGCCAAAAGCTACACTAGGATTAGGCAATATATCAGGACAACACCTTTTCTCCCAACTCAAGTCAAATAAAAATGAGGAATGGAGAGTGAGGAGGCTGCAGAGACGAGGCGACCTGCCTGAACCATGCTCCTTTCACAGTTGTTGGGGGCCAGGGCTGGAGCTTGAGGCAAGCCCAGAACAGAGGCTGCAAAGAGCAGATCTGGCAGCAGGAGCAAGAAGTGGGATTAGCGTGCATTTTTAAATCAGAGAGAGCTGCATGCGAATTGTTCTTACTAAGACCTTGGGCAACTCACCCTCTCAGAGCCTCAATTTCTTCATTTTTTCATTAAGTTTTCGAATAACATGGAACCAGAACTACTGGACGACATTCGAGATACCAGTATATATATATCCCAAGAGATCTCAATAGGTTGCAGCAAATAGACTCTGCCTTAAAAGGAATTTAATAAGAAAATATATGAAATTCTACTCATGATTTAAAGAAACTTACATCGCTAAGCATGCAAGTGCCATAGTAATTACATGCACATCTAGAGAGAAGCCAACAGAACTTCATGTAAAAGAAAAACATATATATTGGCTTTAAACTGTCACACAGACTTCATGGAGGAAAAGACATGATAATTAAGGATTTGAGGACAAATTTGTGTTCCCAGAAAAAGAATTTTGGCAACAGACACATAAAACTTTTACTCCAGAGGGTTCCTGGGGGAGAAGTAGAGAAACTTTTAGGTCACTGGGAGACAGGTCTAATTGCCAGAACTGACAAGAATGATGTGGGCCATTTCTGGAGCTAATTAGTACCCGTGCCTGGAAGTAATCAAGCAAAACTTGCACTGAAGGCAGTATAGCCTAATGGTTAAGAGCACACACACACATTCTAGAGACACACTGCCTGGGTTGAAATCCCAGCTCTGCCCCTTTCAAGCTGTGCTTTTTTCGTGCCTCAGCTTCCCCACTTGTGGAGATAAAAGCAATGCCTATAATTAACAAATGTAAAGTGTATCAGTGCTATGAAAGTTTTAGACTTTATTGGTGATATTATTTCTTGGAGGTGTTGTTGTTGAAAGAATCTGTGCTTTGAATGAGCTTGGTTGGATGACCAATATGGGATCTTCCTTCTCTGAGATCCCATGATCCTGTGTTTCTATATGCTCTGCCACTAAAAGATTAAAATTGCTCATTAGGCACCAGCTGAGGCATTTTTGAAAATAAAAAACAAAGTGACAACAACAAACCATTTTTTTCTAAAAAAAAAAATCTTCCACCAAATTTTCCTGAATAGTAATGAATAACATGTTTGAACGATTATTCATACAATGATTCTATGACTTCCAAAAGAAAATAGCTCCGCCTAAAACCAGCACTTGGGCATCTAGGAGTGGCAGAGGTAGAGATAGAAAGGAGAGAAGGATGTGAGTCAAAGTTAAATCCATTTTAGAAGAGCAGTCTATAAAAAGACTCTGTGGTATGATGCAGGCAAAATGAAGGACGATTGCTGTGGCCGTGGTAAACATGCCCCTTGATTGTGCACACTGCGCTTCCTAAGGGGTCAGGATGGCAGTCTGATGGGTGTCTCTATCAGGGGGGTAATGCAATAACTCTTCATTGCAAACAGCTTCCTCACTATTCTCCCATTTTAGTCTCCAATCCATTTGTATACTCCTGGCTGAGTATTTCTTCTAGAATACCAATTCACCCCTGCCTAACACCCCTCAGGGACTCCCTACAAGTCTACAGTATGACATGCACATTTTTTCTTTAATAATTCATCATCAACGGTGGTGAAATTCTAACATCTTACACCTGTTTCCAAGTGAGGATGCTAACTATCCATGATGTTTGTCCCTGATCTCCACCTCCAGAGTCTCTGAAGCTAGGACCCTTAAATTAAGAAACTCAACCCAACAATTCCATCCACATTGGCCTGGCTGTCACTACAGGGGATGGGTGTCTTTTTATATTACAATTGAATGGAATAATGTTTAGCTCCAGCTCTCATACCTACCTCCCTATAAACAGCAGCAGCAGCAGCACTTAACAAAGCTCTGACTAAGGCAAATAGCCACAGACAGCTTAGCCCTCTGCTCTGGCACTGTGTCTTCCAGCTGAACTGGAGATATAATTCATGGCAGCAAACCTGAAACTGCAACTCTTGACAGATTAATTCCATAACAAAAATCAATCATGGCACTTGTTGCCAGCATACATAATATTTTGAGTTTCCTGTCTAGCACCACTGAGACAAAGACCTCCTTGACCTTGACTACATTAAACGAATGTGCTGATGCATTAATGTAATCAGCTGATCACTGCATGCACCATCATCCCTGTCTGCTTAACAGTGATCAGCACTGAGCACTTGTTTCCTGGAGCTACCTAACCCAACCAAATTGCCATACTTACTAGCAGAAAGAATGTCTCTACTTGGCAAAAATAGTAGTTATAGCAACATCCTGAGAATGTTTATTTTGTGACTGGTCACCTCAGGCCGTATGTCGGCTGATTTGCCTGCTAGCTTTTCCCTGAGCAAATATCTGCCATTCAAGGTGGGTGGTAGGGGGAAGCTCACACTGGAAATTCCAGTTTGACTGCCGAGAAAATAATCTCCTGTTCAGAAGATACCTTTGTTCACTTCCAGGGACAAAGAGGTTAAACGGGAAAGAAAACATGGACAGGCAGCTGGCTGAGCACATCACCCGTATAATGAGCAAACCGGAAAGGTTGGCATATGGAGTGACAAGGTGGATGGAGTAGAGAGAAGGAAACTAACTTCTCTATTTTCAAGATTGGAGAAATTGAGGGACACTAAACAACATGAATTGCAGTTGGGGCAGAAGGACCCTTAGGAAAAGGACTATTGACTCTTCCGCTGGATTGCTCCACACAGATAGTCAGATGGGTGAAGACTTTCTTGGTCGACCTAATCTGCAAGACAAAGTTTCTAAGCAGCCTAGTGTTAGCTAGTGTGGACAACATTCTCAGCAATCAGTGTCTATATAGAAGCCTGATGTCTGATGTCTGACCAGAGCAACCTTGCATGAGTATTTCAATTAGACAGAGATGGCTAGGAGACACACCTGGACTTAGACACCTGAGTGCTAAGTGGAGATCTCTCATTTTGAAAGCTCTTAATTTACCATGTTGTAAAATGATCTTGTGGCAAACGGAAAGAGCTAATTAAGCATTTCATTATCTGACTGATATAACAAAACACAAAGTGGTAGTGAGAAAAAAATCAGCACTGGGAAACATCTGTCTCACTCTAATCCTGAGAATTTCACAGTCTAGGACAGTATCTGCCAATGGAGGTTTTAAAAAATTGAAATAGAGGAATCTTCAAATAGCATGTTATAGAAATACCTCCAGGGAATAAACTCTGGGTAAGGTTCACTCTTCAAACCTGTACATAGGATGTACTGTTCTTAGAAATGATAAGTATACCTCAGTACAGACAAAATCATGTTCAAGTTGGCAGTGATTTAATGAACATGAGAAAATTATACTGAAATTTACGGTGTGTTGTCTTTCTCATGCTCAAGGATTTGCTAAGTATCTTTCTAACAAGCACTTAAACTGCTGAGAGACCAGGGATGGGACGGGTGGACAATGATAAAATGTCTACTCTTATAGTTTACAAATTTCCTAGAATACTTTGCTTGATTTCTGATGTCATAGCTCTCCCTGCATTTACTTGAGTGGGCAATGAGATTTGGGATGAATAATGCCATTTACAGCTTCTTCTCCTAATACTCTAGTAAACTAGTATGTAGGTAGGGTCATTCATATATCCCGAAAATGTGCTGCCCAAAAATAGACCACTCAAAAGCACATAAGCAAATAAAAGCACTCTGTTTAATTTTTTATTATAAAAATAATTTAAAAGTTAGTGTATAAATACAGAAAAGACAACCAGACAGAAGAAATAAAAACAATGTATAATTTCACACCAGAGAGAGTTAACTTGCACAGGGCCTGGTGCATAGTAGGTACTCAAGAAATATTTGTTGAATACATATTTCCTTCCACTGTTTTTTAAATGCAAATATATACATTTTTTAAAATAGAAAGTGAACCATATTGTACCTAGTTGTCTGAAACCTGATTGTAAAAAATTTAGCAATAGATTATGAATAGCTTTCCAAGTCATTAACTATTTTTATGTAAGAATTTTACATAGCTACTCTTTTGTAGACACATTGGGAGTAAAAATTAGACAATATCCACTAGCATATTCTCATTATTTCATTTCTTCAGTACATATTTTTTGAACCCTTCCCATGTGCCAGAATCTATTCTAGACACTTGGGTTCTACTGGGGACCAGACAACATTCTGGTTTTCATGGGACTTCATTTGTAGCGGCGGGAGGCAGATCACAAAATTTTAAGCATAATATATAAATGTCTGAAGATGATAAGCACCATGGAAGAGAATAAAGCTGGATGAAGAGGAGAGAGAGTGACAGGAAAGTAGGAGGACAGGACGGTCATTTTAAAAGGTGATATTTGAATAAAATCTTGAAAGAGAAGAAGGATTTAGCCATATAGATATTTTGAAGAAAGTGTCTCTGGCAGATGAAATAGCTACAGCAAAGACCCCCAAATTGGAGTGTAATTGGCATGTTCAAGGAACAGCAAGGTGGCCAGAGCCTGTGAAGTAGAATAAGAAAAATAGCACAAGGTCACAGAAGGTAGGAGGGAAGGTCAAGTGGGAACTTAGAAGACCTTGTAAAGAGCTTTTCCTTTTCCTCTAAGGGAAATTGGGAGTCCCTGGAGTGTTCTGAGGAGAGAAGTGACATGATCTGACTTCTATTTTTACAGGATCTGCCTGAATGCTATGTCAAAAATAGAAGGTAAGAGGAAAAGGTGGGAGCAGAGAGAAGAGGCCAGTTAGGAGGCTACTGCAGTGAAGCAAGCAATAGCAAGGATGGCTCCCATCAGGAAAGGACAATGAAGGTAGTAAGAAGTTCAATTCTAGACAGATTTTGAAGACATCCAGTGATTTGGATGGTATCCATAGATTTTTTTAAAATTTAAATGTTTCATTTTTGTGGGTACATAGTAGGTGCATATATTGTAGATTTTATGTACCCATTGATATATGCTGTTGGAGAGGATGTGGTGTGTGAGAGAAAGACAAGAGTGAAAGGTCAACTTCTGGTGTTTGGGTTGAGCAATGGGAAGAGGAGAGTTATCCTGTAGCAAGCTGGGAAGACTGTGGGAGGAGCACATTTCAGGAGGCAGAGATCGGGATTCAGTATCGGTCATGTTAATTTTGAGATGTCTATGAAGCATCCAAGTGGAGATATTGAGGATGCAATTGGATTTAAGAGCTTGGAGTTCAAGCAGAGTCCTAGAAATATGAGTCTAGACTAGAGACATAATGTTGGGAGTCATGAATAAATAAGTAGCATTAAAGTCAAGGGACTGGATAAGATCACATTATAAGTGAGTAGGTAACAGAAGCGCATAGAAAGTGCTGAGGCGTTCCTACACCAACGTGCCCGCCAACAGATGATGAGGCATCAGCAAAAAAGAGTGAGAGGACACCACCAGTGAGTCTGGAGGGAAAACCAAACGAATGGGGTCCTGGAAGCCAGATGAAGATATATTAAGGAGGAAAGACTGGTTAACTATGTCAACTGCTGTTAACTGGATCACTACTACTTGTCAAGATAATGCCTTGTATAAAGTAGAAAAAGGCAACCTTTCTTGGGAATGCGTTCCCTCTAACCAGCAAGTCAGCAATGGCGATGTAGATTAGATTCCCCCCACCTTGCCACTGATGCCTTCTTTTAGGTGCCCTAGGGCAATTACGACCTGTACAGCAGCACCCAAAAGTACGTGGTCACTCTCATTGTTGATGAGTAGGATAAGAACCAAGACTTGATCACCAAATTTAGCAATGTGGATGTCATTGATGACCTTGACAGGAGTCATTTTGGAAGAGTGGTATTACACATCCATGAATGTTAAGGGTTTAAGAGGAAATGAGTGTAGAGAAATTGGAGGCAGTGAATACAGACTGCTCTTTGGAAGAGATTTGCTGCAAAGAAGGGCAGAGAAATAAGGGAGTAACTGGTGGGAAACATGGGGTCAAGATAAATGTAAAAGTAACAGTATATTTGAGTGCAATGAGATAGAGGTACAGCATCATCCTCTATTGCAGGGACCACGGCAGTGGCTTTGTCACTGTTTTCTTACATCCACTCTTGCATCCTGTAATCAATCTTTTCTCCAAATATCCCGAGTATGCACCTCTTAAGTCAAATACTATCATGATCTCTTCCCAACACACTTAAATAATATCCAAAGCCCATACAATGACCTGTAAGATCCTGCTGGATAGTTCTCCTTTCTCATTTCCAATCACTGTCTTCTCAAATATGCAGCTCCAGCCTTGCTGACCTACTGCTCCACCTCCAGCACACCTAGCCTTCTCCCAGCCTGGGCTTCTGCAGTCGCTGTTTCTCCCATCTGGAGCTCTCTTCAGATTTTTGCATTTGTTGCTTCCTCGCTTCATTCAGGTTTCTACCTAAACATCACCTCCCCGATCTTTGCTTGACTACCTCACAGTCTCCCTGTCACTCTCTATTTCTTTACTCTGTTTTTTTAAAAATTGTACTGATCACTACTTGACTTCATGTATTTTCTTTTAACTCTGTCTCCCCCTGGAAAGAGAGTTTTATGAAGATAGAGACTTTGCCTCATTTAATTCACATGTTTACATCTAGCCCATACAATAATTATGGCTCATAGAATACACACAATAAATATATTTTAAATAAAGTGATAATTGAAAGAACACTACAATTAACACTTTGAACACGTTAAGGCTTTTAAAGATACTGACAATTAGGGGTCATGGGTTTGAGTTCTATTTGGCTGCTAGAAATGAGTAGTGAGCAGCTCTAGTGTGTACCTTTCTGTTCAATGTTACCTGCATGCTCTAAACATATTCTACTCAAAAGCAAAGGACTTTTGGTTCAACCCAATCACACTGTCCAGGATTGCAAATTTAATGTAAAAATTTTGGTACAAAATAAAACCAGACATGTTCTTTGTCGTACTGGAAAGGACACTGGCTATGCATCAAAAGGTTCAAGTCTCTGCTCCACCATATTAGTGCTGTGTGACCTTCAAGAAGTCACTATGATTCTCTGTACCTTAGATTCCTAGTCTTAAATTTGTAAGAAATAATATTTCATCTACTTTCATCGCCTCATTGCTTGAGGGCCAAGTGAGTTATTTGAAATAGTGCTAAAGAAAGGCACATAAATATTTTCTCAGGATGAAAAGAAAGTGTTTGTGGCTAATCCACAGGGCTGGAGGGAGAACAGAGAGCTGTGCCACAGCCATGCACCGTCTGGCTCTCTTTAAAATGTGTCTCTCAGGAAGAAAAATGAGATTGCTTTTGAGACTGCAGTAAAGAATCATTTCAAGAGTGATATTTTCCAACTCTAATAAGTCTGTGATCAAACAATCAGTTTTTGGGGTAAAGGCCACTACTTCCACCAACTGACCTGGAAGCATGTACCATACATTTAATGTCAAGAGTGTACAAGCATAAGCAGTTTTTGCCTGTGAAGAATAGAAAATAAAGTCACGTAGTGTAAGAGACTAGACATCCCCATCTAGCTGGGAACTGAGAGACAAGCCCGCAAAGCACCTCCAAATGCCAGCCTGTCCCTAGAGTGACCAGAGGTGGTGTCTTAGATCCTTCGTGTGTGTCAGATGCAAGAAGAGAGGAGTTCTTGGAAGGATGTGAAAACTAGGAAGAGCAGGGGAGTAGGGATAGCTCAAGGCTCTCTTTTCTTTTATCTTTCCCATCTGGCAGCATTTTATTTGTATCTTTACTGGCTCCATTCCCCTTTTTCCACTATTGCTCTCCTCTGTTTATTCGTGTTTGTGTTACTCATGTTTTTGTTAGCTCAAATCAATGCATGGCCTACCACGGTCACCCTGAGCCTCTGTCACTCTGTTTGCAGTGGCCCCAGACAACTATCCACAGCCTTTCAGTTTCCCAGTTCCAATACGTATTGAGGAATCTCACTGGTCCAGCTTGCTTTATCATTTTCAGCCTGGCCATGTAAATCTTGGGTCATTGGTCTCTTTACTTTGGATTGCCCTGGAGAGAGATGCCCGTCTTGGGACAAGCAATCAGCTGTGGCCAGATTGAGGTCAGGTGGTGCAGAGCATGGCTGGGCTGTTGGCAGAGACTGCAGACTTGGGCAGATTTCCTAAGAAGGGGTTTGGAGGCTGGGCGTGGTGGCCCACGCCTGTAATCCCAGCACTTTGGGAGGCCAAGGCTGGCAGATCACCTGAGGTCGGGAGTTTGAGACCAGCCTGGCCAACATGGTGAAACCCTATCTCTACTAAAAATACAAAAATTAGCTGAGCATGGTGGCAGGCACCTATAATCCCAGCTACTTGGGAGGCTGAGACAAGAAAATCGCTTGAACCCAGGAGGTGGAGGTTGCAGGGAGCTAAGACTGTGCCACTGCATTCAAGCCTGGAGAGCAAAGAGGGAAACTCTGTCTAACAACAACAACAAAAGTTGTAGGCGTTGCAGACATTTTAAATGATACCTTGAGAAGGTGAGGGCATGTTATGTGTGTGTGTTGTCCTTATCATCTCTTCCAGAAATTTTGTATACTTAGAAAGTACAGGCTATTACTCAAAGAGACAAGTTCATTGAGTCACCACATCTCCCACTTGAGGCCTTTATTTTATTTTCATCCTGTCAATTAATCAAACATATTTTGTCATCCTTATTAATTTTCAAGGCTAACAAACAGGCTTTTGACACACCAAAATGTAGACCAGACACCAAGTCCCATTAAGTTGTGAGAGCTGTTTTACCACACACACTTTTATTATAGTAGACTTAGGCTGCCCAATATATGAGCCCTCCCAGTGGAGTACAACCTGGGATTCTACTAAGCTACACCCCTCCTTTGATGCACACCTACCCAACTCTGACTCAATTCTCCAAGGGGTTCTTCTTGGTTCCCAGCAGTGAGAACTGGACATCAGGTCATGTCCTCATATTTCCTGAACATACTTTTGGTTGTCCGAACCCAAGCAAACATTTAATGAAACTGAAGAAATGCTATAACCCTCCATGTTGGATTCAAAATGGAGGTTTTATTGGCCAGGAAGAGGAGGTCAGGGTTTCTTGCTCCTACCACCAATGCTCAGGGGCAAAAGATGACAACAGGGTACCATCTTTTCGGAGAAATGATTTTTTGTGGGTCATTAGCATAGACACAGGAACTGAAAATGCTCTTTCCCTTGGCACCAAGCTATCAGCACTACATGAGAGCACACCTGGCCCATGGATTGGACAATTATGTGGCCTCCCAAGAGGTCTTCTTAAGGCAAGAGTGGGACTTGGAACTCTACTCTCAGTTTCATTCCAGGATGTGAAATGCAATGAATTCCTCATGCCATCCCCCACCATAAGAGCCAGAGAACCGAGTCCTTTGGAACTGTCTTGAAGTGGGGACCCTGTGGCTTTCTTTGTCAAGCCCAGGTACCAGCCCAGTTGTCTTTTGTTTAAAAGAAGAATGAGGAGCTCTGGTTCTGCTTGATTAATTAGGCTGATTGTGTAAGGTTGGACTTGTTCAAGGAAGCATTCACATAAATAAGCTGGCATGCAGGCAGTCTTCCCATGTTTGAGAGATCCATCGGAGAAAGATGAAGTTTCACACCTCCCTTGTTGGCAGTTTTATTACCCATAGAGGATGTGCTGGAGAGTCTGAAGGTAGAATCTCCAGATGACGTTCTTTCTGACCAGGAAGTCCCATGAGGATGACAAAGATGATGATAATAACATCAGTAAGTCCCAACGTACCTGCAGACATTCAGTGACTTAGGTAGGGTCACATATAGAGTAAGTGGCCTCAGTACTAGAGAGATAGGTTTCCATGATTATTAAGGCTTAATGTGCAGACATTTGAGAGTTTTACAAATGCGTGGATCAGTTCACTCCCACTTTCTCCAGCCCAGTTGACTTTATGACTAACTTTTAAAAGTGGAACCACTGGACTCTAAATCTTTAGGGAATCCACCCCTTTCTCCATCTTAGCTCACACTCTATCTGCTTCATTTTAATATTGAATAATAAAATTCAAACAATGCTAGTATGAAGATAGTAGGAATTTAGTCATTCTGACCATCCTCCTTGCGACAGAGAAACAGCAGACCACAGCCTCCTTGCATTCCCTTTGTGTTTGGCAATCGAATACCAAGTGACTCTCAAATCCGTTTCAATGAATACTGGAAGAAAAACGTTCCACTTGAGATGACTGTGTTGCCATGAATAAGATGTACAGACCCAGGTGTCAGTCTCCTCTGCTGACAGGAGCCGAGCAATCAGATCGGATGCAGAAGCACAGTTACTCAGACCTGAGTGGGCCCAGAGCTGAGATTTATCAGGTAAGCTAATTCAGGACTGCTTTAAGTTTTAAAGGCCAGTTAAAAATGTTCATTGCAGAATATTCTTGTAATGCGACCTGCCTCAGCTTGACATTCAGTGTAAAGTTATACAACCTATCTGAGGGAGTGTCCTTAGTCAAATGGCCAAAAAGAACTTGTCCTCAGAGATTTCACTAACAAGGCAGGGCCATGGCACAGGTGAGGACAGCACTCGCAGCACTCGTTGAGCACTCCATTTAGTATTTAATGGGAAAAATGACTTAATAAAGCCTTTCTTGAATTTAAAAATCTCAAAAATTCTCTCTCTGTGTCTCTCTTTCACACACACTTTCTCCTCTGTGTCTCTGTTTCACTTTTTTTCTTCCCACCCCTTCTTCCTCTTCTTGAGCTCAGTGGATCTGTAAAATTTGTAAACTCCAGCAAATTTCTTATTCACAAAAACTGTGATAGTGGAATTCTCTCTAATGCAACTCTTGATGCAGAAAATGGAGCCATTGTGCCCAGTATAAAATAACTTACCCTTTCGGCGTTGTTCCAGCAGAAATCTCTCTTCTCATCATTCTGTTAAATGACACCTTGTTAAATGACAAGCAAATGATTTTCTGCCTAACTAGTGAAGGTAAGTTAGGTATCTAGACTTGCCTGCTGTAGATGTTGGGAACTGAGGTTGGGAAAACTCTTGCAAAGGAAATATGGAGAGGCAGGGGCAATGAGTGCCAGAGTCAAGATTGGAATCTGCATTTTCTGCATCCTGAGCCAGAATAACCTTATTAAACCACGCAGGTATGTGAGAGGCCATCACACCTCTAAAGAGGCCTCTTTATACTCAAAGTACGAGGAATAGGCTCACTTGTGTTCTACTTCTGCCTCACTCCAGCGTCCTTTCATTATGGTATCACATAATCAACGTTAGGCAGCACATAGATGGGGGCCAGGAGCAAGTGCTGTACCATCCACTGCAGGCCCCAGTCCATGAAGGGACTCCTCTAGAGTGTCTGCCGTCTGGCTGGACTGAAATGAAGAGATTTTCCAACTCTTGTGCCTCAGCATCCCTCCTTTTCAAAAGAGAGAAATGGTTTAAAATAAAAAACAGTTTCCAAGGTTTTTCCAGCTCTGCAACAAGGTATTGAGCCTGAAGGATTATGATCTTAATAATTCTTTTTGCCCAGTACCCATTACCAGCACATTATCTCTGATTTTCCCTTGGATATATTTGTCATCTTAAAGGTTCCTCTAACTTTCAGCAACTTAAATGGAATGAGGGTTGCCGCATTTCACATTTGAATGGTGTCTTTGTCATAGGAAAACCCTCAGTTATTTCAAAGGAGTATAGTGTAAAATAATTCCTTAATTAATGTAGGTTGTGGTTGTGGTTGTAGGGGCAGGGAGGGGGTTCTGAAGAGGGTGAAGGGAGACAGAGGATGATAAGTGTTACAAAAAGTTCTTCATTTTAGCAGAGAAACATGCTTCTGGGAAGGGACTTATTTTAGAAGATTTTTCCTACTTGAGGGGTTTAGTCAATTTTACAAAATGTACTCTCCAAAATGATGATTTACTAGCCAGACACAGGTATTCTTCTTTGGTAAATGAACTTGAAGATGGTGAAAATGAGAATCCCCAGGTACCAGGCAAAAGTACCCCTATTAACTCCATAGCTTGTGAGTGATGCATTTTCAACCATGTCTCGCATTAATAGGTCATGTGGAAAAAAAATATTATCTTGGTGAAAGCCAGCTGCATAGATTAAACAACAAATTGTCCAGCCCAAAAAAATCACCTGGGGGGCTTAAGGTTATTATCTAGAATACCACTCTAAACAATCTTATAAATCTGGAGAAAATTACCTTCAGCTGCCTGATGAATTTCAAGAAATATCATTTTTATTTTTAGACTGCAATGACTAATATCCCACTTAACCTTGAGATTCTGATCTACCAGAACCCACGGTGTGGTCCAGCATTGGCATATATAATGATAAAGCTGCTTTGTCAGAGATAGATTTATTTGTCTGTGGGCTATTATGCTATCCTGACATTAAGATTTAAAAAAGAAAAAAAGATATGTAGGCGGGCAAGCAAATCAAGCTTCATATTTTGATCTGAGAGAGACTGAAAGACATTTTCTAAGGTAAAGAATTTTTCTAAGTTCCTTTTGTTTAAATGAATTGTCCTTCTCCCACACTTTTGAAGGCTATGTTGGATGCTGATTATAAGTTTGGAAAAACTGTTCAGTGGCATGGTTTTTACATGATAAGACTGACTCCTGCAATCATCGTTTATAGAGATGGTCTCCAGATGCATAGTCTACATGTTTGTGAAAATTGCATCATATCATCATTGCTTCCCAGAACTGTTATCAGAAACCTTTAGAGAATTAAACACTGTTTTTATATATAATTGCCATTTACTTAATCTTTCGTGGTCTTGTAGTTTTATATAAATATATGGATAAATTTGTTATTTTAGCCTTTTTTAAATTGTGCCATTCAATTTTGTGGCATTAGTTACATTCACAAGGTTACACAACCATCACCAGAATTTCCAAAAATTTTTTGTCATACCAGATAGAATCATTGCAACCATTAAGCATTAGCTCAGCATATTTCCTCTTCCCCAGTCATTGGTAACCTCTAATCTACTTTCTGTCTCTACAAATTTGCCTATTCAAGATATTTCATGTAAGTGGAATTATATAATATCTGTCAATTTGTGTCCATCCTATTTCACTTGCTATAACGTTTGCAAGGTTCAGCCATATTGCAGCATGCCTAGAAACTTCATTCTTCTTATAGCTGCATAATAATTTTGCATAGTATGCGTAGACCACGTTTTGTTTATCCATTCATTTGGGATGGACACTTGTTTTCACCTTTTGGCTCTTGTGGAAAAAATTGAACTACTTTGCCTTTTAAAATTTGTAATCGATATTTGCTGAAATGCATTTATTCCCTGGAAAATTAACTCTTGAAGGGCCAGTTTTTAAAAATCTTTGCTGGGAAAACAGTTTCCAGATCCATGCTGGCTGTTTCAAAGGTTCAAATCACACTCTTGCTTTAAACATTAAATCAGCAAAATCACTAGATTTTTTTCCTAGTTCCAACAAGATGAACTAAGGGTTATCTCAGCAAAATTACTGTCCTGGGGCCCCAGATGAACCTGGATGGTAAGCAATACACAGCATTAAGTGCAAAAGTAGAAGAAAAGTGAAATTCTAAGAAAAAAATGAACAGCTGAATTCACAGTGAGAGAGTTAGCAGCTGGGTGAGCTATGTGGCTTGAGAGCTAAGGTGATAGACTCATTTCTCTTCAGTTTATGTAAATCTTTCGCCTTTTAGAGCTAAGGAAAATGATAATGATAAGTCAGAAATTCACTCAGGAAACAGAACCACTCTCAATACTTAAAGCAATAAGAATTTAAGATGAAGGACTTGATTGCTTTCAAAATTGTCAGAAGGACTGCTGGATTTGGTGCTAGGAGGGCACTAGAATGAGTCACAAAACCACTTTTTACTGATCCTTTGGGTGGCTACTACCTCTGAAACCATTACTGGAACTAAGAATTTAAGAATATAGTCTTGCCCCTGTGATCCAGGGTTATAGAACCTAGAGTTGGTGAAGTTGGTTGACAAACCCTTTTCATTTTTCTCTTGCTAAGGAGGTCTATCCAAAGAGAAATAAAAATGTTTATTGGTCACAATAAAAACTTTTTGAAAATAAAAATGGACTACTTTGTGCCAAAATAGGTTTTGGTATTTTCCTTGATCACTGAAGGATTTTTGTTTTTTGATAAAATTTTAGAAACCATATATTTAACATAATTCACAGCATCCAGTTGTAAGTAGCATCTTTGCACACATTTTTTAGCAGTTGAGATCTGGCAGTGGGGTGACGAGATTGAGAGATTATAGGAAATTGATGAATTGACATCTAAATGCAGCCACAGAATGGGGATGGCAAAGACAATATAGATACAGGATTCCTAGACACAGGGAAAGCAGGGGATGGGAGCCATTATTGAGTAGGGGATGGATCCAAGGGGGCTGTAAAGTTTCTGAGTTTCAACAAGAAACAGAAGGAGAATAGTTGCAAAGTTCCATGTGAATAATTCACTTTTCTTCTGTAATCTCATGTAAGTGGCATGTAATCTCATTGCAAAAATATGAAGGAGCTAAATCAGACACTGTGACTGGACATGATTTAGGGTGGGGAGCCAAATAGCAGAGCAGTTTTCAACCCTGGTTGTAGAATGACCTTGTACTGTCCGATCCTGTCCTGTACACTTCTGACCCACTTCAGACTCTCAGGTTAGAGGCAGGATCTAAATGTCTCATTAGTGGTTAGGACAATTTCCTCCCTCAAGAGAGAAGCCACATTCCTGACTGAGTGTTAGGTTAGGGAATATCTAGGGAGAACCTAATCTCTACAGCTTCATGTAGCCTTATGAAGGAGCCTGTCATAATTAATGGATTCAGGGGCATTTTATTCACACGATTCAGCCCCTTCCTCTTCTTGCGGGGGTGGAGGGGGCTCTCTGGAGGCAGTTATTGACAGAAGGTATAAATTACGCTCTGCTGCCTGGTGCAGTGGCCCATGCCTGTAATCCTAGCACTTTGGGAGGCTGAGGCAGATGGATTGCCTGAGCCCAGGAGTTTGAGACCAGCCTAGGCAACATGGTGAAACCTCGTCTCTACTAAAATACAAAAAATTAGCCAGGTGTGGCAGCGTGCACCAGGAGTCCCAGCTACTTGGGAGCCTGAGGCAGGAGAATCGCTTAAACCTGGGAGGTGGAGGTTGCAGTGAGCCAAGATGGTGCCACTGCACTCCAGCCTGGGTAACAAGAGTCCAAAAAAAAAAAATGCTGTGCTTTGCGCTTCCCCTCCAGGTAGCCTATGGCTGTTCAGTACTTCCAAAGCTGTGAATGGGTACATCTGTTTAAAAGGGAAATGTATTAGCAGGCCCATTTGGCCAATAGACCTGAATCACCAGTCTTCAATATTAGCTTTCATCAGTAATTCGACTCTTGGACTTCTCTCTTTTTTGCTTCACAAATTGTGTGGGAAAGATAGAGGGATGTTAAGGATTAGTGCTCTCAAACACTTACAGGTGAAGGTGGGAAGCTTTTTCTCACTCCTTTAGCTCAAGCTGTACCATACAGTGTACACACGAGGGGCCAGAGGCCACACACGGGACAGCAGACTGTAGGTGATGTGCCCTCTGGCGCAACCATCGTCTCACCTGGGCTGGTGACATCATCATCTTGGAAGGGCTTTGGCAGCGTTTTTGCGTTTCAAATAGATTATTTGTCAGACTTCATTGTTTAGGTAAGATCCAAATAAGCTCCAGGATTTCACATCACTTGGTTTCACCATAATGTCTCATGTACCAAAACACAATTTAGCAACAGAAAATGACTAAAAAGTACTGCACTTCCAATTTTTACTTGCATCTCCTAAGAAACAGTCAAAGGAATCCAATTTAAAACACAGAAGCAATTATTTATAAATCCTCCTTGTTCTTCTCCAATTTTTTCACACCCTTGGCTGCTTCCTAAGCCTTTTTGCTAAAAACTCTGCCAGAGTCTCCTCACCACTTTCATAACTGCTTTTCTGTTTTCTCTTCTTTGCTACATTCTTATTTCTTTATGTATTTACTTCACTTTTTCTTACTCTACACACTTATATAATTTTTCAGAATCAGTAAGACCCCACTGTTAATATGAACTATTAATAATCAAGGATAGATTTTGAGCATAGAAAGAACTTGGTTTTATTTCTAGTTACCTGGGTTTTAAATTAATATTAGTTTATGTAAATCAGCCATCATTTTAAAACTCAGTTTTATTTAAGCCTTTAAGTTGAACTTCAAGTCTTATTAGTCTATTGATGAATTTAGTAATTTTAGCATAAAAGAAAAACTATTAACGTTGTGAACAGACTGAATTCCCTGTGACTGTTATCAGTTGGACTGTCACATGCCCCATCCTTCATTATTTGCTCTTCAAAAATTCATCCTCAATGGGCCCCCTGAATATCTTTTTCTCTGCCAGCTGGCCTGATGTTACACTTCAGTAGTGGGCACTGGGCACTGCAGCGGGACAGGGCTTTTTTTCCTGATTCCAGTGTGTTCCTCTTGGGAGGCTCCCACAGTCAGCAGCACCTGACAGCCAGAAGGTTCCCTCCTCTGCACCCTCTCAGGAGGTTTTGTAGCAGCATGCTTCTGACAAGATACTCCCATAAACAGCTAGTATCTTAGAGAGTGGATTTATGGAAGCTCCAGAGGGTGGATTTCCAGAAAGTCACAGCACGGAGCACTGCAGTGACTTCCCTACCATCCAGTGAGCCATGATCATGACCTCTACAGCAAACTCTGGATCTCAGCCCTGGATAGAACTCTTCCTGTGAGCTACATTTCACTTAAGGACAACACAGCTTCTTTTTTTTGTATCTTTTAAAAATTATTATACTTTAAGTTCTGGGATACATGTGCAGTTTTGTTACATAGGTATGCATGTGCCATGGTGGTTTGCTGCATCTATCAACCCATCATCTAGGTTTTAAGTCCCTCCCCTTACCCCCCAACCCCCGACAGGTCCCGATGTGATGTGTGATGTTCCCCTCCGTGTGTCCATGTGTTCTTATTGTTCAACTCTCACTTATGAATGAGAGCATGCAGTGTTTGGTTTTCTGTTCCTGTGTTAGTTTGCTGAGAATGATGGTTTCCAGAAAGTCCCAGCACAGAACACCACAGTGACTTCTCTACCAACCAGTGAGCCATGATCATGCCCTCTCCAGCAAGCTTTGGATTACAGGCCTGAGTAGACCTCTTCCCATGTGCTACATTTCACTTAAGGGCAAGACAGCTTCTTGTATCTGCTATTCCTATAGTCTTTGTGGTTCTCTTTACTTCTTATTAGAGATTCCCTTATTATTCCAATCTCCTGTTATAGGTAATCACTCTATATCTAACTTTCCCTGGGGAATGGCTGTGCAATTTCTGTCTCTTGATTGGACCCTGACTACCATACAGGATGTGGCATCTGGACACTCTTTTGCACACTGTATCATACAACATGAGTTAAACAAGCAGCTTCATTTATGCACCTAATTCATTCAATATGCTTAGAATTTAAATTTTTATTTTTGTACCTAATACATTTAATTTTCACTTTAAGCACTCAAAATACCTGCAAGGACAAACTTAAATGTCTTAGTAAGCAAAATCTTTCCAAACAGTTAAGCAATGTTTGTATATCTAATAAGAAGTATATAAATACAGGAAATTTCAAGTTCACATAAGCATTTCAATGTGTTTACAAACTTAGTCAAATTCTTGTAGTGCATTGAACTTAAATCATAACTCTAAAATCAATTACTGATTTAAATTTGGCTTCTAAAGGCTAATTTTTGGATTTTTCAATATGCCAAGGCTATCGTAAGCAGTTTAAGTAAAGAAATATAGATTAGCTTGAACTTAATACAACAATATTTATACTGTAGCTTTGAGTTGTTTATGCATTTCTGTATTTATTTGTAAACTTTTCCAGGGTAGAAAAGACACCCACCTATGGGACAGTTTTTTGTTTAGTTAGCTAATGTTACTGTATCTACAGTTCATATTCATGTTACAATCACATCTTGAGTAAGCTGAGGCAGATATGAAGACCATATCCATTCAAATCATTCTTTCTGAAACATATATGGATACAGTTAGTCCTTTTAAAAAAAATTGTCCCTGTCTATTGGAAGGTCACACTCTTCCTAATTATTTCATGTGATTTGGGTACCAGGAATCTTAAATTTTCATTCAGATGTCAGTTAACTTCTGCTGGGAAAGGCAGTTCCATGCATGCAGTCTTTGACCACGACTAGGATACATAAGAAGATGTTCCTTCTGCTGCAGCAAGAAGGGTCAGTGCAGGCCAATTGCCTGGTATCTGCTGCCACAGGGACCCCTTGGTCGCAGGGGACTGATAACACTCTGCTGAAGCTGATCTTGTGCTCTCTCTTCTCTGTATAAGCAAAGTTTTGTTCTGTCCAGTGCTTGATTGTGTTGTGTTTTTTGTGATGACTGGGAGGCCAAGATGCAGTGGACAGAGATCCTTGGACATCTGCATTTCATAGCAACCAATAGGAGCTATTTGCTCAAAAACTTTCCATTCTTGAGTGAATTCCGAATTTCTACAGCAATGAGTCACAATTTTCTAAAGTCATTTTAATGCTATTTGGTTAGATTCTGCATCTCTACTCACAAGTTTGTCAGACTCAACTCTGAAGTACTGTAAATGACACCTTGAAGCTGACCCAGAAAGCTAGAATCCTTCCATTGGAAAGAAGGGCAGTGGAATCGTGGGCTCAGGAGGAGCTTGTAAAAGTGGTTTTTTTTCCACTTGTATTTCATTTGTGCTTCTGAGATCAGATTTATAACACAGTGAGTAGCTTGGCAGGCTGCATGAAGACAGAGGGTTCAAATTTAGTCATTATTGACTTTTATGCTATTTAATCTGTTCACATCTTACCCTAAGGGTAAGACTGATTCTTATACCTGCTATTTCTATATTCTTTATAGTTCTCTGCTTGGTTTCCTAGGCCACACCAATCTTGAGAATAATTAAGATCATGTGTATTTGGTTCAGAGCCCCTCAGGTATGATACCTAAACTCAAAACCTGGCCTTGGCCCTTTTCCATGGGTCCAGAGTGGCATACGCATCTTTACTTTTTAAAACTACTGTCTATTGAGCACTCTGTTTTCCAGGCTCTGTGAAAGTCATAGTATATAAATTGCCTTGTTTAATTATCACATAAACACTGTGAAATAGATATTTTTCACCAATATTTTAAAGATGAAGAAACTGAGACACACGTACACACAGAAAACCTACCTCATGTCACGCAGTCTGCTGGGTACTGGGGATAGAAGGGTGAGCAAAAGTGGTTCCTGCCTGGTATGGTTTGGATATTTGACTCCTCCAAATCTCATGTTGAAATGTGATTCCCAAGGTTGCAGGTGGGGCCTGCAGGGAGGTGATTGGATCGTAGGGCAGATCCCTTATGAATGGTTTGGCATCATCCCCTTGGTGATAAGTGGGTTATTGCTCGGTTAGTTCACTCGAGATCTGGTTGTTTGAAAGTCTGGGACCTCCCCTGCCTTGCTCTCTGTCTTGCTCTTACTCTCCCCATGTGACATGCTGGTTCCCTGTCACCTTCTGCCATGATTGTAAGTTTCCTGAGGCCTCACCAGAAGCAGATGCCAGCATCATGATTCCTGAGCCAATTAACTTCTTTTCTTTATAAATTATGCAACCTCAGGTATTTCTTTTTTCTTTTCTTTCTTTTTTTTTTTTTTTGAGACAGAGTTTAATTCTTTTTTAGCGTGCTGGAGTGCAGTGGCATGATTCCCGGCTCACTGTAACCTCCACATCCTGGGTTCAAGTGACTCTACTGTCCCAGCCTCCCAAGTAGCTGGGATTATAGGCATGCGCCACCATACCCAGCTAATTTGTTGTATTTAGTAGAGATGGGTTTCACCATGTTGGTCAGGCTGGTTTTGAACTGCTGACCTCAGGTAATCCTCCTGCTTCAGCCTCCCAAAGTGCTGGGATTAAAGGCGTGCACCACCATGCCCAGCCAGATATTTCTTTGTAGCAATGTAAGGACAGGTTAATACACTGCCCTCTTGTAAGTTACAGTCAAGTGTGTGGAGGAAAGAAGTAGATATCTCATAGATGCATACATAATCACACATTGTGATCAACATAGAACCTGTGCCAGGACAGGGGTGCTGGAAGTGATTCCCTGAGCAAGTGGCATTTTCACGCTCAACCCTTTGCTATAGATGGAATGTTTGTGTCCCCCCAAAATTTATGTACTGAAATCTTAACCCTCAACCTGATGGAGATGAAACCTTTGGGAAGTGTTTAGGTCAGGAGGGTAGAGCCTTATAAAATAGGATTAGTATCCCTATAAAAGAGGCCCCAGAAAGCTCCTTCTTCATCATTTCTACCCTGTGGGGACACAGTGAAAACCCAGCCATTTGTGAATGAGGAAGCAAGCTCTCACCAGACACTGAATCTGTGGGTGCGTTTCTACCGCCAGCCCCCGCAACTGGAAGAAATAAATTTCATTTGTTCATAAGCCACTCAGTCTATGGTGTACCATTATAGCTGACTGAATGAACTAAGGCATCTGATATGTTTGACAGCAAACTCCTCTAAAGCATCCATTAATTGAGAATGGAGGAAAGGATGTGAATTTTTGGTTCTAACAGAAGTGAATTCAAATTCTAGCCCAAATTTTTACAATTGATGTTAACCTGTTTGAGCTTCAGTTTCCTGGTTTGGAAGGTGGCGATGATGATAATAGCAGAGATCTCACAGGAAAGGATTAAATAGGATTGTATGTGAAATCATTGGTGCAACAATGTCAGGCATCTAGATTTTCATTTCTTTCCCCTTTCTCTTGTTCTTGTCCAATTTTGTCCTTCGTCTTTGTTGGCAAGTCTGAATTCTAACTTCCAAGAGCTTGGTCACAGGTCTCAAAGCCTCCTTTCTTTTGGAAAGATCATGGGCTCTTCATTAAAATCAGATTTCTAAAGGCAAGCTCTTGTGCCTAAATGCCCTAAGGTGGATACGTATCTTAGGTGCCCACCTCATAAACAAAAAATTCATTGCTTACGAAAAAAAGGCCCTCATAATAAGCCAAAGATTAAAAAACAAACAAACACAAAAGCTTATCTTCCACAACATCTTTGTCAGTTTTTCTCAGCCCTGATTCTTTGGGGTTCTATTTTTCTTAGGGAAATTCAGAGACCTTTGCTCAAGCCATTGATTCTGCCACTCTCCCAGCTTGCTGTGCGGGTTGTGGCAGCCTTGCTGAGACTGCCAACTTGGGACGCAATTACTGCCAATTGCATTGGGATATTTTGTGTGAGAGAATGCCCTGTTATAGAACACACATAGGGAAGCAAAACACTGATTATTTAATTTGCATTGTTTTTCCACAAATCTAAAGAAACTCCCTTCTGCAAGGGCCACAGAGGCAAAATAATTAAGACAGAACAGCCAGAATAAAATGAAATAAACCTAGTTGCATAAAAGAAAAGGGGGAAACAAACTCATGGAAGCAGACGTAGTCATAAAAAACGATGTTATTTAAATAATACTACATCTCTCCTGCCTTATCATTCTGATTACATTCAACTAATCCGTCAAATTGAGACGTATAAGAAGTATTTCCTTAAAGCACATTAAATAATAGTGTCAAAATGCAAATTTATTTATTAAGTATAGATGAGGATATTAAATATTCATGAATTGTTGCTCCCAGTATATAATTAATCCCATGGTCTTTGAGTCCAAAGCATTTAGAAGATGAAGGGTTTATACTATCACTATTATAAACTGATATCATTCCCAAAAATACTCTTCAGGGCAAAAGTTAGGCACTTAGCAGTTCCCAAACTGGAACTTCACTTTATCAGTACTTTTTATTGCATTTTAATAGGAATATGGCTATGTGATTACACAAGACTTATATTTCTAACTCTTGCTGTCTGATAATCTAGGTTGGAAATAAATATTTCAGGTTTGAAGAAGCTCTTGGTTGGCCTGAATTGAATAGATCTAAAATTCTCTTTTGTTTTGTTTCTGACCTTGGGCAAATGGAAGCATTTTATAAAAGTCTCCCTCTGAAGCAGAAAGAGTCATGTTTTTACATCCTTCTTATTTTTTGTTGTTGTTAAGCTCAGTCTTTTCATTTAGGGTTACTTTAGAATCACTTGAAAATATAGCCCATTTTCTCTACATGGTCCATCTTATCTGGGGTCTGTTAAAGTGTGCCCCCGGCTGACAGACAAAATGGGCTCCCTGTGGCTAACTGAGATGTTCAAGGTTAAAACAGAACCAGTTGGTCATGGATAGGTGGGGGAGTAGTCATGAACTCTGCAATCTCAGAAGGATGTTGTAAAAGTGTTATAGGATGTCCCTTTCTACAATCAAGCCAAACTAGTTTATGTTGTCAGTGCCAAGATAAACTGTGGCTAGAACCCCTCCCCTCTACCACTAAAGGGCATTTGAAAGAAACTTCTGACAAAGTTTTCTGGTTTGGGGCTTGGAAACCACTCAATCAAAGCTTGACCATTTTGACCAATCAGCACTGAACAAGTTTGAATTCTTCATCTGCATAAAAGGACCCAACTGAGAACTGGGGTAAGAACCTTAAGCCAGATCCTCCATTTGTTCTTCAGAGAGCACATGCTCAGTTGTACTGAAGGCCATGCTCCCCCTAGTCTGCAGAGGTGTGTATGTGTGTGTGTGTGAGTGTGTGTGTAAAAATAAATCTCTCCGTTTTCCACTGAAGATTTCATTATCTTTAGTTAACAGGCCATATGGATTCTGGAAATTATTTCTCTCAAAATGGTTAATACATCTTTGTGTATTCTGGAAAGTTAAAGTCACCCACTCATAGTGTTCCTTATTTGCTGTCTAGGTTTCTTGTAGTATAGTTAATTTAGATTCATAATTATTTCTGTTGATCCCTTGTGATATGGTTTGGCTCTGTATCCCCACCCAAATCTCATGTTGGATTGTGATCCCCAGTATTGGAGGAGTGGCCTGAAGGGAAGTGATTGGATCGTGAGCATGGTTTTTAATGGTTTAGCACTATTCTCCTCATGCTGTCTTGTGATAGAGTTCTCACAAGATCTCATTGTTTGAAAGTGTGCAGCACCTCCTCCTTATTGCTCTCTCTTTCTCTCTCCTGCTCCACCATGTGAGAACAATGCTTGCTTCCCCTTTGCCTTCTGCCATTATTGTAAGTTTCCTGAGGCTTCCCCAGCCATGCCTCCTGTACCGCCTGCAGAACTGTGAATCAATTAAACCCTTTTCTTCATAAACCACCCAGTCTCAGGTAGTTCTTTCTCGCAGTGTGAACAGGGACTAATTCACCTGGAGAAACCTACACCTACAAAATAGCAAATGAAAAAACTTGAAAAATTTTACCAGAAGTAAAAGAAGTTGAAAATGTTATTCCTCCTAATATCTTTCTACATTTATTTTTGTTTCTTTTTAGATGCAGTCTTGCTCTGTTGCCAGGCTGGAGTGCAGTGGTGCCATCTCAGCTCACTGCAACCTCTGCCTCCCAGGTTCAAGCAATTCTCCTGACTCAGCCTCCCAAGTAGCTGTGACTACATGCACATGCCACCATGCCCAGCTAATTTTTGTATTTTTTGTAGAGATGGGGTTGCACCATGTTGGCCAGGAGGGTCTCGATCTCTTGACCTCATGATTCACCCACCTCAGCTTCCCAAAGTGCTGGGATTACAGGTGGGAGCCACCACACCCAGCCATCTTTCTGCATTTCTTAATAATTTATAGTGTTTGGAAGTTTTAAAGTTAGGATGTAGGCTCTTTCAATTCTGTAAAACTACATATCTCTGTTTCTGTATGGTAGATTAAAGTCTTATTCTTAATTCTTTACCTCTCCATATGTTACAATTTTACAGCCATACCTTTTGGCATTGATTTCTGTAAATACATCTCCCAAGAGTTCCAGAGTCTGTTTCTCTGCTCCATTAATGTGGGACTTAGTCATACAACTTGTTTCTGCAAACAAAATGTTGGCTGAAGGAAAGTGGGCTAGCTCAATGCCAAGGCTTTAGAGGCATCATGTGTTTGTGCTCATGCTCTTATGTTTCTGTCATTCACCATGAGAAGAGCATGTTCCAGGAAGCTGCTAATCCAAAGAATATGCATGGAGCTGACATGAACCCAGCCCTCAGGTTGGAGCCATGCCCAGTGTGGATCAGCTGAACTTCAAACCTGAGGGCTGGGATCAGTTTGAGGTCAAATTGTGTCTCTGTTTTAGTCTCTGGATGACCTTGCATAAATATTTCAACTCCTTAGGACCTCTGCTTTCTTGATAATAAAAGAGGTTATCTAACTTACAGGATTCTTGTTAAGATTACAGGAGATTATATATATATATAAACTTTTATATTTTGAGTGTTTGTTAAATGCTAAATACTATGTTAAGTTTAAAATCATTGTCGCTGGATTTATACTTTCTAGTAATGTCTAGGACATTCTTCCTTCAGATAGCCATATGCCTACGTCTTACCTTCTTCAAATCTTCAAGTTCACTAGTTTTTTTCTTCTGCAATTAGTCTAATCTATTGTTAATTCTATCCAGTGTATTTTAAATCTTACACATTGCAGTTTTCATCTCTAGAAATGTGATATGGGTGTTTTAAACTATCATTGATGTCTTTACTTAGCTTTTGAACATATGGAGAATACTTCTAACAATAGTTTTAATCTCTGTATCTGCATCTGTGTATCTCTGTAATCTCTCTCTGTAATCTGCAATCTCTGTATCTGCATGTGTGTCAGTTCCAGGTCAGTTTTAATTGATTTTTCTTCACATTTTCTTGCTGCGTTGCAGCCTAGTAATTCTTTATTGAATGCCAGATGTTGTGGACTTCATTTTTTGGGGCACTATACATCTTCATAGGTCTATTAAATATTCTTGATCTTTAATTTGGAGGTAGTTAAATTACTTGGAATTAGTTTAATCCTTTTGGGTTTTGCTTTTAAAATTTTTAGGTAGGACCAGGACAGTATTAAGCTTAGGGCTAGTTATTTCCCATTACTCAGTTATGAACTTCCTGAGTAATGTGTTCAATGCTGTATGAATCATGAGATTTTCTAATTTTGCTGGTGAAAACGGGCACTATTCCTAACCTGGTGAGAGCCTTTGAAGTTATTTCTCTAATTCTTTTGGGTGGTTAAGCCCCTGGCCTCAAATGCATGGGCTGATGAATATACAACTGAAGACTCCAGAGGGACCCTCTGGAAATCGCTGAAGTTTTCTCTCTGTGCCTCTTTCTCCTCTCTGGCACTCCATCTGTTATCTAGAGACTAGTCGCCCTAGTCTCCCTGGAATCCAGTTTCCTCTTCTTTACTCAGGGTGTCCACCAGCCTTGGCCTAGATTCCCCCTTCCAGAGACATGGCCTGGAAACTCTTTTAAACCAGGGCAATCTTAAGGCTCATCTTGTTTTCTTCCCATTTCTGAGAGATCACTGTTCTTTGTTTCCCTGCATACAGTGTCTTAAAAACTGATGTTTTGAATATAGTTTACTTTTTTTGGTTGTTTCAGGTAAAAAATTAAATCCTGCCTTTTCTTGTCTTGGCCAGAAGAGAAAGTCTTTATGCTTTTTCTTTAATTATTAAAAAATCTGTACTTACATATTACAGTAAAGGCCGGAGGGCCTGGACTTATTTCTGTCATTTATTAATAGGGGAAATCTACTTTTGGCTTGCTCGCTGACCAATACTGTTTTATTATTCTAATGCTAAATATAAAAAATTAGAATCAGAAACCACACACACACACAAAAATCCAGAGCTAATGATCTTTTTTTTTTTTTTTGTAAATAGCACACCATGAGCAAGAAGAAGTGAAATAAAGAGTGCTTTTGTTTTTCTTTGCTAGTGTCTGAAGTTGAAGAGGGCAGGGAAACATCTGCATGTAATTGGAATCACTGGAAAGCAGAACCACACATGGGCTAGTTGAATTACAGGACATCCTTTATCAGTAAGATTATTAATGAGACAAAAGAATACATTGTGTAAAACATTACAAGAAGATGGTGTCGTTGTGAAGGCAGCTCTTTGAGGTGTCATGATAGATGGAGATGAAGAGTTTCTACATTGATTCTTTCCTCTGGTACTGTGAAACCAGGTTGATAAAAGAAACACTTGGCTAAGCAAGAGCGACTACATATATGTGGTCTTTGATGGGGAAGCTGAATGTGAATTGCTTGATGTACCATAGTACAGACTATGAACTGGGTTAAGGGCTATGGCACCTGAAATTTCCTCAAAATAGTTGGGTATAGAAGTACAAATGAGGAAGCAATTGGGAAAGACCATCTGTCTGCCTAATTATCTATCACTAGGCGACCCAGGGATATTTCTAGTGTTTTTAAAAGTGATTTTGCTTGCTTATTTCCAGCCTGATACCTACTCTTTTGTCTTTCTTGGATTCTGATTTCATACTGCAAATTGAAATGGATGTTGTTGACTATCTTCAAATTAGTACTTTGGTTTGAACAGTTCAATTTGGTTGTATCTTTTGGATCTAATTGACCAAGTAATTTTTTCTTTTTGGTTTCTGTATATCAGGTATAAGTAATTCACTTATGGGAGAGTGAAAAGTAAGAGCAGTAGTTTTAGCAGATAAAACTTATTGGCTCAGTTTGGAATAAGTTATTTACATGAATCAAGTCCTTTAATCATGCAGCTACAGAAATGAGATATTTTTATTTGTAGATGAGGCTTAGAAAGATTAAGCAACTTGCCCAAAGTCATACATTTTATAAATAGTGAATCTGAAAAGCCTCAGATTTCTCATCCAAAAATGCGGGTGTTTACCGAATTCCCTCTGATTTTTATTGGTGCTCAATGAAATAAAGTGATTTTTTTTTTAGCTACAATGCCTAGCACAGAGTAAGCACCCGTCACGTAATAGACAAGCACAACCTTTACTATCGTCAGTGTTTTGCACAAGGTAACACAGTAAATGGAAGCCAGGATTTGAAATCCATGTCTTCTGATTATGGCGCCTCGATTTTAAACTACCAATCTCCTGCCTGTAATCTTAAAAGTGTTATAATCTACTTTATGTGGGCTTTGATATGATTAGAGGCATGGCTTTAATTCCTGGAAGAAAGATCTGACAAACAGCAATATTGAAAAGAAAAAAGCAAAATAGAATGTGGAAGAGAGAATCCATTGTTTTCAGAGGATCAGGATTCCTCATGAATAGCTCACTAGATTTTCCTGGCAACCCCAAACCTGAGACAAGATGGTATGCTAAGAGCAGACCAGCAGGCTTGCCCACCAGAGAAGAACGCAAGGGACGCCATCAGAAATTCCTGCGGATATCAGTCCAATTTGAAGCAGGTAATGACCAGAATATTGCATGCAATCTTCCGCGACAACTAACTAATCAGTTTAGTGACTAACTAAACTAGTCAGTGAGACCAAGAAGAGAGACGTGACCATAAAGGTCACAAACTTTGCCATTCATGAGTGGGGTTCCTTAAAGTGTTTTGGTGACTTCAAGGATCACAGGCAAAACAAAGGAAAATAAAAGATACACAGCTCTGAAAAAAAAAAAAAAAGCTTCCAGCCAAGAAGTAAGAGAGAAAAAAGACTTGCAGTAGCAGTAACAAGAACAGCAGCGAGTGTGGCTATTGTGCTCTAACACTGCCCCTTTCATCACAACCAGCTCACTCATCATAAACACAAAGGCTAATAACGGGTGATGGGGGCTACTTGAGGAATTACCTGAGCCTTCCCTCCCACTTTTCTAGTTGACCTGATACCTCCTGCTACTTTTGCTTCTAAAATACACCTTATTTGCTAGTGCTGTTTTAGGTTCACAGCAAAATTGAGAGGAAGTTTCGGAGATCTCCCATATATCCTTTGCTCCCACTAATGTCCAACCACTTTCCCATTATCAACATCCCCTACCAGAATGGTACATTTGTTAACATCATTATCATCCAGAGTCCATAGCTTACATTAAGATTCACTCTCGATGTTGTACATTTTGTGGATTTGGACTAATTTACCATGACATGCCTTCAGTATTATAGTATCATGCATAGTAGCTTCACTGTCCTAAAAAGTCTCTGTGCTCCACCTATTTATCCTTCTTTCCCCTTAACCCTTGGCTACCACTGATATTTTTACTGTCTTCATAGTTTTGCCTTTTCCAGATTCTCATGCAGTTGGAATCACACATCATGTAGACTTTTCAGAATGGTTTCTTTCACTTAATAATTTGCATTTAAGGTCCTTCCATATCTTTTCATGGCTTGAAAACTCATGTCTTTTTAGTGCTGAATAACATTCCATTGTATGGATGTACCACAGTTTATTTACCTCACTCACCTAGGATGTCTCAGCTCCTTCCAAGTTTTGGCAATTAGAAATAAAGCTGCTGTAAAAATCCGTGTGTAAGTTTTTATATGGACATAGTTTTCAACCTGGATAAATACCGGGAAGAATGATTGCTGAATTATGTGATAAAAGTATATTGCATTTGTAATAAACCACTAAACTGTCTTCCAAAGTGGCTATACTATTTTGCATTCCAACTAGCAATGAATGAGAGTTTCTGTTGTTCAAAATCCTTCTCAGAATTTAGTGTTAGTGCTCTGAATTCTGACCACTCTAATAACTATACCACTATGAGTGGTATCTCATTGTTTTAATTTGCATTTCTCTGATGACATAATATGTGGAACATATTTTCATATGCTTATTTACCATCTGCATATCTTCTTTGGCAAGGTATCTCTTAAGGTCTTTGGTTCATTTTTTCAACTGTTTTTTGTTTCCTTATTGTTGACTTCTAAAATTCTTTGTGTATTTTAGATAACAGTCCTTTAGAAGATGTGTCTTTTACAAATATTTTCTCCTAAACTGTGGCTTGTCTTTTTATTCTCTTGACAATGTCTTTCACAGAGCTGAAAAATTTAAATTTAATAAAGTCCATATTATTCATCTTTTCTTTCATGAATGGTGCCTTTGGCGTTATATCTAAAAGGTCATTGCCAAATCCAAGGTCATCTAGATTCTCTCCTATCTTATGTTCTAGGAGTTTTGTAATTTTTCATTCCACATTTAGGTTTGTGATTCATTTTGAGTTAATTTTTGCGAAGGGTGTAAGGCTTGTGTCTAGATTGATTTTTTTGTATATCAAGGTCCAGTTGTTCCAGCATCATTTGTTGAAAGGATTTTCTTTGCTTCTTTGTGTTGCCTTTGTTCCTTTGTCAAAGTTGGTTGAATATATTTCTGTGGATTTATTTCTGGAGTCTTTATTCTGTTCCATTCTTCTCTTTGTGTATTTTCACCAATACTACACAATCTTGATTACTGTAGCTTTATAGTTAGTATTGGAGTTGGGTAATGTCATGCTTCAACTTTTTTCTTTTAATTCAATATAGTGGCGACTATTCTAGGTCTTTTCCTTCTTCACATAAACTTTGGAATTATTTTGTTGATATCCACAAAATATGGTTTGAGGAGATTTCATTGTATCTATATATCAAGTTGAGAACAGACATCTTGACACTACTGGGTTGTCCTGTGAACATGGAATATTTCTCCATTTATTTAGTCTTTCTTTGATTTCTTTCATCAGAGTTATGCAGTTTTCATCATATAGATCTTGAACATGTTTTGTTAGATTTACACCTAAGTATTATTTCCTGCCCCTTGACCCTCTGCTTTGCTTACTTGTTGAGCATTATTCTCAGGTTATCTGCAATTCCCATTCCCTTTGTTGCTTCTCCCGTCTTTTACGTATTCCAAGTGTTCTTTTGATCATACGGTGGGAGTAGCTCTCAGACTCTGGCAAGCCTGAGCCTCTGAAGCAAGAGAACCAGCACCTGAGGAAATCGGAAGCCTACAGGATGCCCTGGACTCTGGCTATGGTAGACTGGGCTGTTGAAACAACTTTGCTCCAAAGTTGTAGCTTGATTTTCCTATGCCCCTCCAGCTGCCTTCTCACCTCTCCCTGAAGACCTTATGCTTTCTGATAAATTGGAAAGAGCTCAGCCTTTGGGGTCAGCCAGACCTGGAATACGATTTTGTCTAGTTGCTTATTAGCATTGCGTCCTTGAGCAATATGCTTAACCTCTCTGAACCTCATTTTCTTCATTTGTAAATGGATAATAATAGCAGTTACAGCACAAAATTAACATGAGGATTAAAAGAGAGAACCCAGAAATCTTTGTACTTGAAATAATAGACGGTTTTTAAGTTCTTGCTCCTTTTATTTGCTTTACCCATTAATGGTACCTTCTCTTCCCCTAAATTCATCACTTATCTTTCCCATCCCTTACTTTCATCAACTATTCTTCTCTTGATCTTCCTTTCCACCATGTGAGGTTAGTATCAAGAAATGTTTCTGCACTCTTTTGTAAAAACTGTATTTTATTGTTAAATACAATACCACAAAAAGCGCAGGACACATAAATGTAACGTTTAATAAATTATAAATGAAACACCGGTTTAACACCTTCTACGTCCTTGTGCTTTAGAATCTCCTGTACTCATCCATCATCTTTCTTTAGAGGGCTCCTGTCACTTTTTTACATTAACTCCGGGATCACTTCCTCCCATCTACAAAGATTTTCTTGTGGTTTTCTGAGGAGAAGTCATGGTGTTTATTTGCATGCTAACAATTCCCTTGGGGAAGGAGTGGGGAATATGAGCTAAGGGTGACATAGGGGAAGGACAAGGAAACTGAGCGATCCAAGAGAGACCCTTCCTTAGGGAAGACCACAAATCACCTGGTCCCAAGCCAAGTCTAATCCAATCTGGGGCAACATTACTATCTAAGGAGTTCCATCTGTGAAGAACTCAGAACCTGGTAGTGAAGATTTCTGGCTTTACCAGCTCTTAGTGTCTGGTGATATCTGAGTTGTACTTCAGAGGGATCTTCCAGAGAAAATAAAGGTTGTTGACAGTAGCGCCGTGGTAATGTCTTGAGAGGAATTTACAACTGGGCAGTGTTTCGGGACAGGGACCTAAATGCCAGGAGGAGTGAGTGAGAATCAGAGGCCTTGGCCTGAAACCAGGCCAACAGATTGGCCACAGAAGTTGGGGCTGACTGAGAACTTCAGACCTGGAATCCACGTAGTTTCGCAGCTTACTAATTTCATCCTACACAGGAATCCAGCACAGATACCAATTTTAGATTAAAGGCGAACGTCTTTTGAAACCCACAGTGGGATTTAGATGGGTAAGTGTAGCCCTGGACTGCCAGATGCTGCTCAATCTCCCTCTCCTTTCTATGTGCCCCTGTTCTCTACTTAACTTTTGACTGACAGGTGGAGCTGGCCTTCATGTGGGACCACCTTGCTATTCTTCAACAGTTTGGCAAAATTTATTATTTTTATAAAGTTCATGTCATTTGACTGTATCCCTTATTACTTCTAATTTTTGTTACCTATTTGTTATAGGTAACTCACTATACACAGAGCATTGAGGTTTCTACATTTTCTTCCATCCTATCTGTCATCATCATCCTCTGTGACTATTATATTGAACAAGCAATTTAAAATTATGATCAGCACACACTTGTGTCTCCTACAATCCCTTCAAACTTTACTAAATGCCAGTGATTTTTCCTCGGTCTCAAGGTAAAGACTTTGATAGGCAACAGTTAATATAATCTGGTCACCTATGTCATAAAAATAAGCTTCAATTCAGAAATTAAAATATTTTGTCTCATGTAACACTCAATGATCTAAATATTATGTAGCAATCACATCTCCTCCCATTCACCAGATCTTCTTCCTGGTTTCAGATTAGATCCTTCTACTCTCTACTGTTTGCCTGCTAACCTCCTCTCCCATCTGCCTTGCCGTTTGACTACCACTGGCATCTTGGGGTTGGCTGTGTGAAGGGAGGAAGGAAATGGAATAAACATGTTCTTATTTGGCTGTATGGCTTCTGGGTCTGTTGCTTTGGAGATGTCAACCAGCTAGCCCTCTTTCTTATGGGGCTCTTCAAAGGTTCTCTACAGAATCCCTGATAAGGATTTTCACCCAAATCTCATCTTGAATTGAAGTTCTCATAATCCCCACATGTTGTGGGAGGGACCTAGTGGGAGGGAATTTCATTATGGGGTTGTTACCCTCATGCTATTCTTGTGAAAGCGAGCAAACTCTCACGAGATCTGATAGTTTTATAAGGGTCTTTTCCCCCTTTTGCTCAGTGCTTTTCCTTGCTGCTGCTACGTGAAGAAGAATCTGTTTGCTGTTCCTTCCACTGTGATATTAAGTTTCCTGAGGACTCCCCAGCCATGCTGTAATGTGAGCAATTAAACCTCTTTATAAATTATCCAGTCTTGGGTAGGTTTTTGTAAGTGGCATGAGAGCAGACCAAGAGAATCCCTTTGTCCTGCAGTTCTCCAGACCTGGCTGATGGATCTATATTCTGTGTGGGACCCTTGCTCTGAGAAGCTGTAGAAGTGGAGATATATCACTGTAGGGATTTGCTTTCATGGCCCTGCCACCAAAGAAGGCAGGGAGTCTTTCTTTCATCCTCCAGATCTTTCCACCAGGAATCAGACTCTAGTCCACACCCTTCTGTCTTAGATGGGTCAGTGTATTAGGCTGTTCTTGTATTGCTATAAAAAATATCTGAGACAGGGTAACTTATAAGAAAAGAAGTTTAATTGGCTCACCGTTCTGCAAGCATAGCACTGTCATCTGCTTCTGGGGAGGCCTCAGGAAATTTTTACTCATGGAAGAAGGTGAAGCAGAAGCAGGCACATCACATGGTCAGAGCAGGAGCAAGAGAGGAATGGGATTGGGGGGAGGGGAGGTGCCACACACTTTTAAGCAACCAGATCTCCTGGGAACTCAGAGAGCTTACTTATTACCAAGGAGATGGTCCAAGCCATTCATGAGGGATCTGCCCCCATGATCCAAACACCTGCCACTAGCCTCAACCTCCAACAATGGGGATGGCATTTCAACATGAGATTTGGGTGGGTACCAATATCCACACTATATGCATCAGGTACCAGTTCTCTGTTTTTCTTCACTTTAGGAAATCAATTTCAAAGCTCTCCTAAGATGTTTTTTACTGGGGTTAGGATTAGAAGGTAGAACATTTCCCCAAAGAATGGCGTGAGAATTCAAACAGGGCAACAGGTTTCTCCAAAGAAATTTCTTCACCAATTTTTTCCCCAAATTTTTTCTTCACCCTCTGAAGGCTCTTTCATATTCTCTTTCTGTGGTGAGGGGGTGAGGGGACTTAAGATCCCTGGTAAATTGTCATTTGGTGGAAATTTGTCCATTTCATCTTAAATGCTTAATATATAGGCATTAATTTGCTCATACTATTCTTTATTTAACTTTTTGCCATCTGTAAGATCTGCAATGTTATCCCCTTTTAATCCTTGATCCTGGCAATCTGTGTCTTCTATTCCTTGATAAGATTCACAAACCAAAACAGCCTATGGATATTTGTCTTTTAAAATCACCAACTTTTGGCTACGTTGATTTTTCAATTGCTTTTTTCATGTTACTGAACACAGTTTGTTAAAACCTCGCAATAGGATTGTGAACTTGTTCACTTCTCATTTTATTTGTCAGTTTTCACTCTGTATATTTATTTTGAGGCCCTGTTATTAGGTGAATACAAATTTAAAACTGTTATATCTGTTTGTTAGATTGGTCATTTTATCATGAAAAAGTAATTCTTTTTTTTTCTTTGCCTTCAAGTCTATTTTAATATTGTTCCAGATATATCATCTGTCTCTTGATGAGTGTTTGTGTGGTGTATGTGGTTTTTTCTATGTTCACCTATTCTGTATACTTATCTTTAAGGTGTATCTCCTACAAAAAAAAATATTTCGTGTATGTCATTATTTGTCACATATCCTATTTCATTTATTTCCTGATATGTTGAAGTCTGAACCTGCCATCTTACTGTTTTGATTGTATTTGTTCCATTTATTCTACATTTCAGCATTTATATTTTGTTGCCTTATTTTGGATTAAGATTTACTACCTATCACTACATTTTGCCATTTCGGATAGCTTGTTGGATGTTTAATCTTTTATTATTTTAATTTTTAGTGATTACCTCAAGATTACAATTAATGTTTGACTTTAAAATCTAGTATAAATTTGTACTTTAACCATTTCCTGGATGATATAAGGATTTGGAATTCAATTCAAAAAGGAATTTGGAAATCTTTAACTTTGTTTACCCTCCTCATGCCTACTAGTTATTATATCATATCTCTGTTGAACATATATTTAAAATTCTACCAATTTATCATTCCTATCGTTTTATGTCATTAATATTTACTTACATATGTATCTTTTTAATTACTTTTTACTGCTTTTTACATCACATTGTTTCCAGTTGTGACATGCTATGCCTTAAGAAATTATGTGACATTTATTTCAACACAGGTTTACTGGTGAAAAATTAATTTGTGTGAAAATTTCTTCGTTTTGACTTCATATTTATAGGATAGCATCGCTAGTTATAAAATTCAAGGTTGGCAACTTTGGAGATGGTGTTACATTAGCTTCTGATTTAATCATTTCTGTTGAGAAGCCAGCTGTCTGTATAATGGTAGCTCCTTTGAAATTAATGTATCTTTTTTCCTCTAGTTGCTTTTGGGATTTTCTCTTTGTACTTGTTTTTTCCCAGTTGTAGTATGAAGTGACTAAGTGTTGTTTTCTTTGTATTTTTCCCTCTTAGAATTCGAAGTACTTCTTGAATCTATGGCTTGATGTTTTTCTTGTTTCAGAAAATTACTTAGCCATATATATTCAAATATGCTGTCTACTTCATCTAAAACTTCAGTAGCAAGTATGTTAATCTTTTTATCATATTTCAAAGCCTAAATATTTACTACCGACCTACCTTTCAGTTCACCTTTTAGTCCTCTCTTTAGCTATGTCTAGTCAACCGTGAAACTCACCTACTGAATTCTAATTTTCAATTTTTGAAGTTTTCAGGGGTAGAATTTCTATTTGATTCTTTAGCTATCTGCTGAATTTTTTCTTGCTGTATTTTTTATTGAATATACTAGCCACAGTAATTTTTAACAAATGATAACTCCAGTATTTATATTTCCCATAGCTTCATTATCATTGTCTTATTGTCTGCTCTTTGTTCATTTCTTCTGCTAGTTTGCGTAGTAGATTTTTACATATTTACTTTTTAGATTTTGTGGGTCTTTTTGTATATGAAAAAAATACAGAAATAATTTGGTTCTGGCTGATATTATTTTCTTTCAGAGAGGGTTTAATTTTTCTTGGCATGCAGTTAGGCTAGGGGCAGGTCAATTTCAGACTGAGATGATTAGAATGTTGGTTCATGTGAGCTAGTTTATGTCTTATTAGACTTTCTTCTATTGAGCAATCCTTCAAGGACCTTAACCGAAAGCTGTGAATGTTTTCCAGAGCTACTTCTCTTTGTTGGACTTGAACTTGAACATTTTTCTCCCAATCCTTGTGAGACTGCTAAAAACATTGGTTAGCTTTCCAGGCTCTGGGGGCTGCCTACAAATCAGCAAGTGCTTCGAAGGGAAACGCAGAACTAAATGTCAGGCCCACCTCCTTGCACCTCCCTTCTCTGAGAACCTTGGCTCCTAATATCCTTGTTTCTTGATGGCTCCCTGGTGTTTTCCAACAGATTTTTTTGGGTTCATATTTTATCCAGCCTTCTCAGTTGTTCTTGGCAGTAAAGGTTAGTCTTATACAAGTTAATATGCCATCACTGGGATCAGAAACTCTCATTGTGCTTTTCAATTGCAACTTTTGATGTATACATCCTATCTTTACTAGTAGGTGGTAAATTCCTAGAAGGTAGGTATATTTTTTATTTGCAACACCTTGCCTTACAATGTATACATATATTTACTGACTGAATTAATACTTTTTTATTAGATGTCTTCCATTAAAAGGAATAATGCTAAACTCAATTTTTTCACAAGTTAAAATTTCTGACATAAAATGCTATTGAAGAATCATTGTGATAAATGAATATAGACTCAGAAAAGTGAACCAGCTAAACTACATCAAAGCTTTAAAATAATGTCAAAAGAGTCAGATACAGAAATTCTGAAAACCTTTAACTCCCCAGGATTTATTCATTCTACATGAAATAGGTGTTCTCCTGGTGACACTTTGATCCAACAGCCTCGTGTTGTCAGAGTTTAGAAGCCTTAACGCCTCAAAGTGCTCCTCTGATTTTTATCCAAAACTATAATCAGGTTTTGATCCATTTTAGAAAAGAGGCCTGATCTCTAGAGTACACTGGTAGCCATGGTGCCAGAGGAATCGCCATGCGTAGACCAAAGGCCCAGTGAGGGGTAAACAACTGATAAATGCGCAGCTGCAAATGTTTGGCTACTTCCCTCTTCCTTTTCTTTGATTACTTGGCATAACGATATTTATTTCTACTCTTTTTAATAACAGTTTTTAAATTGTTATTTACTTAAGAAATATTTTTTAGTGTTTATTACGGACTAAACAGGCAAATACTAGGGCTGGTGGTTGCAAAGAGGGATATGAAAAAGTATTAAATACAACCCTTGTTTCCAAAACAAACCCCTTGTTTTCATCTCTCTTTCTCTCTCAGGAGTATGTGTGTGTGAGAGAGAGAGAGAGAGAGAGAGAGAAAGAGAGAGCGTATATAGGATGAAGACAGTAAATAGTCTAGACAGAAGAAAACCAGAGCCAGCTTCCAAATTCCAGATTGAAGCCTTACTGTGGAAAATATATGGTTATTGAATGAAGAAATTGATTTCAAGAAAATTGTTAGAATCTAGCTTCTGATTGCTGCAGAAAGTGCTTAGTTCTGAGTTGCTTTCAATTGAAGTCACAAGAGGATGGTAAGTTAGGTTTACAGAATTTGGCAAAGGTTATTTCCAAACAAAGACACCTCCAAATTTCTGCCTATTCTTGTCAATGCAGAAAGAGATTTTGAGATTCCAACAGACAGGAAGATTTGGGAACTCACAGTTTCTAAAACAGCAGTTTTAATCTAAGTTGGACAGTGCAGGAAAATATGCGCAGGGGAACTCTTTCTGGGGATTATGAGACTGCAGCCAGGTTCAGAAAAGAAAGCTCCACACTTCAGCCCACTCCTAACCATCAGTCCTAGAAATCTGATCTAGGAGAGAGTCTTATTGCCTTAGATCGAATCGTTTTACAACAGTTGAGTGGATTATTTGATGTGGTTGGTCTGCAGATATAATGTCTGACTTATTAAATCTTTTACCAGAGAAGAAGAAGAATGATGGTGGTAAGCACCTCTTTTTTTTTTTTTTTTTTTTTTTTTTGACAAGAATCTTGCTCTGTCGCCCAGGCTGGAGTACAGTGGCGATGTCGGCTCACTGCAATCTCCGCCTCCTGGGTTCAAGCAATTCTCCTGCCTCAGCTTCCTGAGTAGCTACGATTACAGGTACCTGCCATTATGGCTAATTTTTGACTGCTAGTAATAGAAAACCCCAAAAGAATAGGCCAGTGCAGCATGTTGCCTATTACCAGGTAATTTCTGCTGTCTATGTTGTCATGGTCCAAGTTGGCATTCATGTTTCTAGGACAAAGTAAAAGGGCAAAGGAGGAGTGTCAGCTGTCCAGTTTTTACTTTTTATTATGGTTATTTTAGTTACATACAATAAAATTCACTTTTGTGTTTAGTTTTAACACGTATTTAGATTTGTGTAACCACCACCATAAACAAGATGCAGAAAGATCCCATAATCCACCAAATTCCTTCATGCTGCTCCTTTGGAGTCACTGCCTAACCCACCCAACTCCTGGCTACCACTGACCTATTTCTCCAACTCTATAATTTTGCGTTTTCAAGAATATTATATAAATGGAAATACACAGTACTGAATTTTTCCTATAGCATAATGCATTTGAGATTTATCCATGCTGTTGTGTGAATGACAGGTCATTTCCTTTTTACTGAAGAGTAATATTTCATTGTGGGGCTGTACCACAATTAATTCACTCACCTATTGAAGGATTTTTTTTTTCAGTTTGAAGTGATTACAAATCGTGTTGATATGAATATTCATGTACAGTTTTTTTGTTCTGAAAATAAATTATTTTCTTAAGTGCATAGGAGTAAGATTGCCAGGCTATAGGGTGAATATACATCTAACATTATAAAAAACGGCCAAACTGTTTGCAGTGTGGCTGTACCATCTTGTATTCTTTTCTACAATGTGTAGTGACACACGCTATGGTTAATATTGAGTGTCAACTTGATTGGATTGAAGGCTGCAAAGTATTGTTCCCGGGTCTGTCTGGGCATGTTGCCAAAGGAGATTGACATTTGAGTCCGTGGACTGGGAGCGGCAGACACACCCTCAGTTTGGGTGGGCACCATCTAATCAGCTGCCAGCATAAAAGCAGGCATGGAAAGAGCAGACTTACTGAGTGTTCTGGCCTCCATCTTTCTCCCATCCTGGATGCTTCCTGCCCTCAAACATCAGACTCCAAGTTTTTCAGCTTTTGGAATCTTGGACTGACACCAGTGATTTGGCAGGGGCTCTTCAGTCAACAGACTGAAGGCTGCACTATCAGTTTCCCTACTTTTGAAGTTTGTGACTTAGACTGGCTTCCTGGCTCCTGTGCTTGCAGACGGCCTATCATGGGACTTCACCTTGAGATTGTGTGAGTCAATTCTCCTAATAAGTTCCCCTTCATATGTTCATCTATTCTATTAGTTCTGTCCCTTTAGATAATTCTAATACAGTGTAAAATTGTTCCAGCATATTTGTTGAAAATACTATCCATTCTTTATTAAATTACCTTTGTATCTTTGATAAAACTCAATTCAACTTAGGTATATGGGATTATTTCTAGACTTCCAATTCTGTTCTATTGATTTATTATATCTATGCTTTCATCAATACCACACTGTTTTGATTACTAAAGCTTTATAGTGAATTTTAAATTTGGTAGTATAATTATTCTAACTTCGTTCTTTTTCAAAACGATTTTTGTCTAGTGTAGTTCCTTTGCCTTTCCATAAGATTTTAGAATCAGCTTGTCTATATGTACAATAAAATCCTGCTGAGAATGTTATTTATCTTTCTTAAATATATAAACGTCCTTAAAAGGATAGTTTGGAAAAAGGAGTAGCCAGTGTCTTGCTTGCAAGACATAATGTGATATACTCATGAAGAACTGTCTCCCCAAATTTATCCCTAAGTATTTCTTTTTTGTTTTTGTAGCTATTGTAAATGGTCCTTCTTTCTTTTAGTTTTTAATTGTTCATTATACACACACACACACACACACAAATGGCTTGTGTATGCTGATTTTCTTCCGTGCAACATTCTTAATGTTCATAGTTTGTTCTAGAATTTCTTTTGTTTTGTAGATTTGTTGGAATTTTCTACATAAACAATCTAGTAATCTAGGAATAGGGAGAGTTGTATTCTTTTGTTCCCTTATTATGCCTTTTATTTCTGTTCCTTGTCTTATTGCACTGGCTAGAACTTCTAACACAGAGATAAACAGCATTGATGAAAGAAGCCATCCTTTTCTTGCTACAAAATGTAGAAGAAAAGCATCCAGCCTTTCACCATTCAACGTAATATTAGGTTGTCAGTTTTTAGTAGATGTCATATTTCATACAGATTTAAAGAATCCCTTTCTCTACTTTCTTTCTCTCTGTGATTTCTGTCATACACTCTGGCTCTCAGAGGCACATTTTTCTGATATTCTGTCCAGACACTCAGGCTGTTGGCCTCCCTGGGTTGCACTGCACTTCCCTCAATTGGGTCTACCTTGAAGGGGAGAATTCAGAGAAAAGAACCTTCCGTGCCACTGCCTTCACTGCCACCGTGACTATAGAGATGCTGCTTCATTACTGTGGCTCCATCTTGCAGAGGCCTGCTTTCCTGGTCCTCTGATTGGAGAAAGAAAGAATTTTTATTAGAGATTTATCTGACCATGCACGATGTATTATTCTGGGATTTTGGACACCCTAGAGTGTAATTCAGGAGAGACGAGAAGAAAAAAACCCACAAAAAGCAAAAATCAGGAACTTATTGCTATAGAGGACATTATTCAAATTTTTTTTTCCATTTCCAGTCTGTTATTATTTATTTTTCAGAGTTATCAGATACTTTAATTTTCTTTTCTAGGAATTTTAGCTGTAATCAATAGGAGATAGGATGGATTGTGCCAGCTTCTTAAATGGAAGCAGAAAACTGCCAGATATCCCTCTTTTCTTTGAGACAGATTCTAGCTCTGTCACACAGGCTGGAGTGCAGTGGCACAATGTTGGCTCACTGCAACCTCCATCTCCCTGCAATTCCTTTGCCTCAGTCTCCTGCGTAGCAAGGATTACAGGCACATACCACCAGACCCAGCTATTTTTTTTTCATATTTTTAGTAGAGATGGGGTTTAGCCATGTTGGCCAGACCAGTCTCAAACTCCTGACCTCAGGCAATCTGCTTGTCTCAGCCTCCTGAAGTGCTGGAATTACAGGTTTGAGCCACTGTACCTGACCCGCTGGGTTAAGGAGGTTCCAGCTTCATGGTGGCACAACACTCATGCTTACACTTCACTGACCAGAACTTAATAATAAGACCATACCCACTTGCCAGATGCATAACTATATGTTCAGCCAAAAAGTAGAGGCTCTGGTCATATGGAAGGTAAAGCTCTGGCCCTACCTTCAAAAATGCAAGGTCCAATATAGAAGATAGGCATGAAAAAAATCTGTTACATTGTTATATTGTAAGTGCTACATGAGAGATTTGTCCTTATGTGCATAGTTTCTACACTGGGGTCTCTGGATGCTTTAAGGGAAGACATGCAGATCCTAAAACTATTGTAAGATTTTGAGAAACTTAACAAATGTTATATGCTTTACCTTTGATTTGGGTTCTAAAAGTGAATAAAGCATGGCACTCCTTTCTTTTTGGCTGGAATTCTGTTAATTCAATTAGTAATTTTAATTTTCTCATTCTAATGAGGAGTTTGGAATAGTAAAATTGCTCAGTTGTAAGAAGTGAAAAACAAATTACTTGTTTCTTAATAAATGCAACATAGTAGACAATATCTTTCAAAACATGGAGTCTCATATCATTGGTAGATTTTCTTAGTCTATATTCTTTTGACAGCGAATAGCCAAATAATAAAAATCCAATTAAGTTCTTAGACAGTTTGAAACAAAAAAGAAAAGGGACATTTATTGGCTAATGTAACTGGGAAAAACATTCTTAAAAAAGCATCAGTCACAATTTTTTGTTGGGGGAGGTTCAAAAGATCACCAGCTTTTTGTCTCTTCACTTCTTTGTAGTGTAGGCATTTTTATCATTTAGGGCAAGATAGCTGTTGGCCAAATAGACTGTTAACATAATATCCTCATAGTAATATCACTGGGAAGAGCCAGTTCTTCCTTCAAAAATCTATACATACATCACAGGGAAGGGATCTGATTGGTCATGCTTGCAATAGAAGCCCATTCCCACCAATCCCCATGGCCAATATGATATGGCAAGTTTAACGCATCCTGGATTATAGAACCACTTTTATGACCATATTTTGTTACGAGATGAAGAGAGGAAGAAAAGAATGTATTTTGGAGAAAGAAACCTAACAGCTACCCAACATTAATAAGTGCAATAAGAAATATTACACCTAAGGTTATGTTCCCGTTTTCTTTTGGTTGGGTCTCTTATTTTTCATTCAGTTTCATGCCTATACTTTCCATCAAGTTTTTCATTTGATAGAGGTCATGAGAGAAGTTTCTGAAATTGTTATCTATAATATATTCTAAACTTAAGTTTCTTCTTTCTGTCAAGAGTTATGAATTGTCACTTTGTATTCATAAGTCAGGGATACTTTCTGTCATTAAAGCAAGAAAGGAAATCTCAACTTTATTTTAGCCATAGGTGGTGGAGATCTGAAGCTATTTTATTTTATTTTTTTCTCTATCCCTTTGCCACATTCCAGCTGTGATATAGATAACCTAGCACCAGGCTTGAGTACTAATTTAAAATATAGTTTCTTACTTTAAAATAAAATTCCCAAACTATTTTCACTTAAACTTTCAACTGTCATGTAGTAAATATTTGTTAAATGAGTAAATGAATGGTTAGTGCCTAATAAATATTATTAATTCAGAATATCAAATGTCAAAATGATATTTTATCTTTTATGAGATGTTATAATTTCCTTTTTATGTGCATTGATGTGCATGTTTCAACCTAAGTTTAAAATTTCATTTCAGCTTTTCCTTTTTTTTGTAGCCTGTGACTTATGCATTTCTAGAAACAGTATTACTAGCATCATATCAATTTTTAAAACTTGAATGCATTTCTCATTCCGTCTTTCCATAATCTTAGACCCTATCCAGCGCCAACATGACTGGGATTCTCAGTTCACAATGTGTTTGTTCCTGTTTGGGAAGCCAAATTACAAACAACTCACATTTAGCAACAGATTTTAATTTTTTAACTGTCAATAAAGATTGGATGAATACACTTTTATTCCTACCTCCTCATTCTTCTTTACTTCCTTTCACCACCATGACCTCTACTGTAAATGTGTAATCAACTTGAATATCCCTTAGCCAAAATGCATGGGATCGAAAGTGTTTAAAATCTTAGATATTTGAATATTTGCATTTTACTTACTGGTTGAGCACCCCTAACATAAATATCTGAAACAAAAATGCTCCAATGAGCATGTTCTTTGAGCATGATGTCAACATTCAAAAAGTTTCTGATTTTGGAGCATTTCAGATGTCAGATTTTCGTATCAGGGATACTTAACCTGTATTCTTTTTTACTGGTTATTTGCATGCTTTTAAAGAGGTAACTTTTCAAAGTCCCCTTTTCCCCTTAGTGATTTCTGTTTTCCTTTCAAAGTCAACTACGTAAGGTTATTTCTAACTGGATTCATTCTGTTCAGGCTATGTACTTGATTTATTACAACTTTGTATATTTTGGTTGTTTTGGACATAAGGGAAATATGGAAACTTTGCTAATAAACATCAAGATGGAAAGCGAAGGCATCAGTATTCTGTCCTCTCCTTTTTACTGAGTATATAAAGTGCACGTACCTTTTCTCAGATTCAAATGTCTTATTGCAAAGGCTTTTTTACGTCTTCTAGGTAGAGCTAGTACTACGGCTTGAATGTCTTCCCTAAATTCATGGTTTGGAAGCTTGATTTCCAATGCAACAGCATTGGGAGGTGGGGACTGACAAGAAGTGATTGTGTCAGGAGGGTGGAGTCCTCACAAGTGGACGAATATTGTCACTGAAGTAGTGGGTTAGTAATAAAAAGAGTGGGTTGTTATAAAAAGAGGTCCGCCCGTGCTTTCTCTTTTGCATGCTCACTTCCACCTTCAGCCCTTCCACCATGGATGACCCTTGCCAGATGCTCTTGGACTTCCCAGCCTCCAAAACCGTGAGCCAAATAAATGCCTGTTCTTTATAAACTACCTGTCTCAGGTATTCTGTTACAGAACAGAAAACAAACGAAAACAAAACAATTCGTACCTAGAAGTGAGTTGTTACTCTAACAGATACCTATGTTAAGTGGCTTTGGAACTGGTTAATGGGTGAAGGCTGAAAGACTTTGGAGGAATACGCTAGAAAACACCCATACTGCAGTGAATAAAGTGTTAAAGGCAGTTCTGGTGAAGGCTCAGAAGACACTAGAACTAGAGAGAGCCTGAGTCTACTTAGAGATGATTTAAGTGGCTACGACCAGAATGCTGGTATAACTGTGGACAGGAAAGGCCTTTCTGATGAAGTCTCAGACAGAAATGAGGAACAAGGTGTTGGAAACTAGATTAAAGGTCATCTTGTTACAAAGCAGCAAAGAACTTGGTTTAATTGTGTCTATGTCCTAGGACTTTATGAAATACAGAACTTAAGAGTATGATGAGCTAGAACATCTAGTGGAAAAGATATCTGATCAGCTGAGCATTCTAGCTGCTGCATAGTTACTTTTGACCACATGCAGTGACATGCAAGAGAAAAAAAAAACAACAAAATTTTTAATTAAAAAGAAGCAGAGGCCAGGTGCTGTGGCTCACGCCTGTAATCCCAATACTTAGAGAGGTGGGCGGATCACGAGGTCAGGAGACCGATACCATCCTGGCTAACATGGTGAAACCCCATCTCTACTAAAAATACAAAAATTAGCTGGGAATGGCAGCATGTGTCTGTAATCTCAGCTACTCAGCAGGCTGAGGCAGGAGAATCGCTTGAACCTGGGAGGCGGAGGTTGCAGTGAACTGAGATCGCGCCACTGCTTTCCACCGTGGCGACAAAACTAGACTCTATCTCAAAAAAAAAAAAGTTTGGAAAACTTTTATATGACCAAGTGACCCTTTGTTAAAGAGATTAATATGGCTACAAGGAAGCCAGGTGCTATTAGTAAAGACAAGGAGAGAACGATCCTGAAGGCATTTCTAAGATCTTCCAGGCTACCCTCCTATTATAGACTCAGACCTCTAAGAGGGCAGAATGGTTTTGGGAAACGGGTCCAGGAAGACCTTCAAGAACTTGCTGGCCAGGGATACCTCAAGACTTTCCTCTCCACATTCTGATGAAGCACTCTTTGGCTGTTCAAACTGCATCTCAAGCAGGCTCATGTGTAACTCAATCTGCTGCTCCAGAAGATACAAGCTGTAAACCTTGGTGGTAATTCTGTAGGCATAGCTTCCTCTATCTGGATTGCAAATAATGTTGCAGACAGCCTGGGGGCCTAGGTAGAGACATGCCGCAGGGGCAAAGCAGACACAAGGAGTCCCCAACTAGGGGAATGCCCAGAGGTTCCATAGGGTCAGTGCCACTGCCAAAATCACGGAACTGTAGGGCCACCACCATGCAACTCTAACTGATGAAAGCTACTGAGCAGACTGAACCCAGTGAAGCCTCAGGGGTGAGGCTGTCTGAGGTGTTGGGTGCCCAGTCCACAACTCCTCAGTGTGTCCAGGATGTGGGATGTGGAATCAAAAAAGATCATTTTTCATCTTTAAGACTTAATGTTGTTTTCCCTGCGGAGTTTCAGACTTACTTGGGAACCAACTATCCCTCTTTTCTGGCCCATTTCTCCCTTTTGGAATGGAAATGTCTGTCTTGTGGCTGTCTCGCTATTGTACTTTGGAAGTAGATAACTTGTTTTGATTCTACAGGCTCACAGCTGGAAAGTCTGCCTCAAAGTGAATCACACTTTGAGTCTTACCCATATCTGATTTGAATGAGTCTTTAGACTTTTGAGTTGAAACTGAATGAGTTAAGATTTGAGGGCTATTAGGATGGAATGAATGTATTTTGCACTGTGAAAAGGACATACATTTTGCATGCTAGGGAAGAATCCTATTTTTATGTGCCTCCCAAATTCATGTGTTGGAAACATAATCCTCATTGCAACAGTGCTGGGAGGTAAGGCCTAATAGAAGGTAACTGGGTCATGAGAGCAGAGCCTTCATGAAGATTAAAGTCATCTCTAAGGGAGTAGGTTAGTTACAGAGAGAGAGGGTTGTTTTAAAAGGGAGCCAACTCCTCATGCTTTCTCTCTAGCATGCCCAGTTCCTGCTTCTGACTTCTGCCATGGAATGACTCTCACCAGAGGCCTAGGTCATGCTCTTGGATTTCCCAGCCTCCAAAACTATGAGCAAAATAAACTTCTATTATTTACAAACTTCCCAATCTTGTGTATTCTGTTATAACAAGAGAAAACAGACTAAGACAGAAAGAGAGGTAGGTAGCTTATAAGATATCCCCCTCTCCAACTATCCTGACTTCTGGTGTTGTGTGATTCTCTCTACTTGAATAACTTGCCTCTGACTAATAAAATAAATCAATATTGAAGGGATGTCATGCCCATGATTTGATTACAAGAGGTTGTAATTTTTATCTTGCTAGAATATCCTCTCCTTTAGTGACTTTGATGAAGCCAGTTGCCATAATGTGATCTGTCCCAACAGAGAGGCCCACATAGCAAAGAACTAATCACAGACTCCAGCTAACAGCCATCAAGGAACTGAATATGAGCGAAACCACATGTGCGCGAAAGGAAATCCTTCCATGGTTGAGCTTTCAGTAGAAATGTCATCCCTGGTTAACGCTTTGCTGCTTTGTGAGACACCCCTTATAAACCATACCTGTATTCCTGACTTGTAGAAACTCTGGTGTAATGAATACATACATTTACGCTGCTATATTTGTGATAATTAACTACACCACAATAGATAACTAATAAAGATGGCTACTTTTTCTTTTCTGGTTTTATGGCATTTCTGTACATATTTCTATCATACCACTCATCATACCCTATTCTCATTTTGTAGATGACTCCCAAGTTTAAATCTTTAAGATAAACCTGTCTCTTGAGCTTTATAAGTGAATCTGACTCCCAAGTTTAAATCTTTAAGGTAAACCCATCTCCTGAGCTTTATAAGTAAATCTTCACTTCAGTGTCCTGTAAGTGCTTCAAGCTGACCAGATTGAAAACTTAACTGATCGCCATCTGTTTCTCCTACTATGTTTTTTTTTTTTTTTTATCAAATAGTAGTAGCAATGTCTGCACAGCTATTCAAGCCAAAAACATTTGAATTGTCTTTAGTTTCTTTCTCTTTTCTGTGATCCTTCTAAACGGCAAATCAGATATAATACTCTTTTGTTTAAAACCTTTCCATACTTTTGCTGCACTGCTCTTATAAATAAAGTTAAAACTGTATTCCAGCCTGTAAGGCTTGAGTGATCTGACCTCTGATTTGAATGGCTTATCTCTAACCACCACCTTCCACCTCTCACCTCGGTGGTTTTCCTCTGCATTAGCCCATTTTTGCATTGCTATAAAAAATTACCTGAGATTGGGTAATTTATGAAGAAAACAGGTTTAATTGGCTCACAGTTCTGCAGGCTGTACAGGAAGCATGGTACAGCAACTGCTCGGCTTCTGCAGAGGCCTCAAGGAGCTTTTATTCCTGGTGGAAGGTGAAGCAGGAGCAGGCATGTCACATGACCAGAGTAAGAGCAAGAGAGAAAATTGGCAGGGGAGGGGAAGGTGCCACACACTTAAACAGCCAGATCTCCTGAGAACTCAGTCGCTATTGCAAGGACAGCACCAGGCCATGAGGGATCTGGCCCCATGACCCAAACATCTCCCACCAGTCTCTACCTCCAACACCGACATTACATCTCATCATGAGATCTGGAGGGGTCATCCAAACTATACCATCCTCCAACCAGTCATACTAAACGTCTTTCAAATTCTGGAACTTGTCATGCTTGCTTTCTTTATTATGACTCCCTGTACTATTCTATTCATTGTCCATGCTTGGCCTTTTTTTACATCCCCTTTGCTCTATTCATTTCCACTCATTATGCTGATCTCAGTTTAAATTAACTTTGCCAAGGAAGCCTATGTTGGTAATCTCGAGTTGTGTGCCTACCCAGCGATGTTGGGTTGCCTGACTACTCAACCTCGTCTGTGTTAAGACTTCTTCCATCAGACAATATCCCCAAAACATTTGTATTTCTCCCAACCCAGCACTTATTCCATTGTTTAGAAATGCCTGTTTAACTGTATCTCTCATCACATTGTAAACTCCACAAAAGCAGGAGTTTTGGCAGTGAATCCCTTATACCTAGAAGAGTGTTCAGTTCTAATTTGTACTTCCTGTTCACTCTGGTGTTATCTTTTCATGTGCTTATTGGCTGTTTGTGCATCTTCTCTTGTGAAGTGTTTATTCAAATTGTGCACTTTTAATTAAGGTGTTTGTCTCCTAATTGTTGAATTTTAAGATCTATCTATCTCTCTATCTCCTTATCTATCTATCATCATCTGTATCTATCTATTGGATATGAATCCTTCATCTCCTATGCATATTACAAATTTTCTCCAGTCTGTGGCTGGCCTTATCATTTTCTTAATGGTCTCTCTGAAAACGGAGCTTTAAAATTTGATGAAATCTCATTTATCAATATTTTTTCTTTCATGATTTTTGCTTTTTGTCCTAAGAAATCTTTGCCTACCCAAATCATGAAGATTTTATCTCTTGTTTTTATTATAGGTTCATATTTTATGTTTAAGTAACTTATCTGTTTCACATTAATTTTTCATTTTTCTTTTCATACAGATTCTAGTTTTTTCAGTAACACATGTCAAAAGACTATTTTTCCAATTGAATTATTTTGTCATTTCCATAAAAAATCAACTAAAGTAAAAATCAATCAAATATGGATCTATTTCTGGACTCTAGGTTACAGAAATGACCAGAGCTCATGAGATCATGTAGGTGAGCAAGTCAGCTAATATATGAAGACGGAGACTCACTAGCAAAGAATATTATACTTCAGCAGAAACTGAGAGGAGACAGGGAAGAGTACTGCTTTATGATCTTGCAAGTAGCCGTCTTTTCTTCCTTTATTCTTCTTGTCTACCTCGAGTAAATCACCTACTATGTAGGACAATAATTTTTTTTTCTGGGACCTAATGGATCACTTCCAAGAAGACATAACTAGATTATTTAGAACATAGGATCCATTTAATACAATAAAAGAGTGTGACTCCTCTATTATATTTTCTTTGGACGACAGGTAAAAGTTGGGACAGGTGCATTTTATGATTTTCGCTTTCATGGTGTGCTTCTTGGCCCTGCTGAAGTCTCCAATTAGATGCATATAGCTATCATTACATTAGAAAATTTTCATTCAAGCACTCTAGATGAGCATAGATGAAACTGTCATAAGAAAAAGCATAATCAGGGTAATTCACGTTCATGGTAACTCCTAAAGCTGAGAGTGAATGCATATCAAGAATAATAATACAAGACTAATTGATCTACATGGATAAAAGGGATAAAATGGATCCATATTTACACCTACATTGGTTTCACATCATATGCTATTTGAATTCACCGCTCACTTTAAAATGTCTTTGAAAGGTGCTATTTGTTCAATGAATACATTTTAAAATAGTACTAGGGCCTTGTCTGAACCCTGTAGTCCCTAGCAGATTCCAGAGAAGATAGAAGAATTCTTAGCATTTTACTCTACGATGAAAGTTTTCATTTCATTTGTCAAAAATAAGCCCTATGTTTTCAAATAAATGTTGCTCTTCTACAAGATACTGCTGTCAGGGATCCTCACGTTGTGTTAGATGAAAGCATCTTTATGTCTTGGCACTGTCTTCTGTATTAACCATTTCTATAAGGCATTGCTGATAGCAGTTCAAAATGCACTTCCTGAAATCCAGCATGTACTGTGCCATCCTGAGAGTCTAAATCACCCTATAGGTATAGTTGAACACTACTTGTACATATAATGCAATGATCATTTTAATATCAGAATCATTGTGTCCTTACACTTCTTATGCTTTTGTATTACATATAACATTTTTTGTTTGCATCACTTTTGTGGCCATTACCTTGTTCTGAGTCATCTTGTAGTTATTTGGAAGTTTTGTTTATTTTTTTAAATTCATTAGTAACCTTCATAAATATAAATACTGCATTCTACGTATCTCTGTATTCTCCAAAGCTTTAATAAAGTACCATGAATTTGATTATATTTAAAGTATATTTGTTGAGATGATAGTTTTGCATATATATCAATAAAGACCAGGAAGAATTCCTTAGATATATACAAATCATATTATTATCAACCTTTCTTTCTAGTTACGTTGCCAGGAACACAATTAAGCTCATGAACTATCCAATTCTCAGTTATGAGAAGACAGGTTTGACAGTGTGGGATGATTAAAATGCTTAATGTTCAATTAGCCTTCTTGGATTAAGTCTAGTAAAGGAAAAGGTAGGTAATTTAAAGTTGTATTATGGAGAATATTATTTTACAAAAATCTTAAGAGGGCAATTTGAAAAGGACATTGATTGCTCTAAACTTAAAATATCCAAGGCATCATTTTGAAACTGCAAAGACCAGATAAAAGGGTAATAAATATACCGAAAGTGAATAGTACAGACTAGAAAACTGAAAAATGCAACAAAACTCGATATGAAGAATTTATTTAATCTAGCAGAAATAGGAAAAGGTGGACAATATAAATGACTCCTAAATCTACAGTGACATCCATTATCATAAATTACCAACATGAGAAATGCTGTAATACTAAATGTAATTTTCTTGAGTCATTACATTTCAAGTACATATCACATAGCTAGTATATAAAAATATGGATGTATAAAATGTGAATGAATTTTCCCCACTGGGAAGCAAAAGAATTTACGCCTTTTTGTGAGGTGTTATGAGAATGAAGTCAGCAATCGGCAGTAGTAGAGCTGGGGGGAGGTGGTGGGGAGGTTGTCAAGGAGAAGGGAGTGTGTGTGAGTGTGTGTGTGTGTGTGTGTGCGTACACCTACCATTAATTGAATGCACTTGCAGAACTTGGGAATCAGCTTTGAATATGAACTAGGTAAAATTTTCTATCATCAGAAATTACTTTTTTACAAAATGGCTTCTGAATATGCTGCTGCTAAGACAAGGGTAAACATTTTAGTAAGTTGTTTTTTTTTTTCAGAGCTTCAGTGTTGCATCCTATTTCACAGAATGTGTACTTTGGAAGGGACCTAGGTGGTCACTGAGTTCAACTAGCTACATAAACACATGAATTATTGAAAAGTGCAGTGATCTATCTGCAAATACTTAACACAATTTCATTCATCATAAAATTCCAGACTCTAATTTTGGACTCTTCTAAATGCTCTCCTGAGATAAAATCTGTATTCTCATATATTGGCTCTATTACGTCCAATAGACTGATAGAGTTTAAAACTAATGTTGCACCTGCATTAATGCCTTTTATGTATTTGGATTTTGTTATCTTTAAAACATTCTAGTAATCTGGCTAAGTGTTTCAAACTCCTAGTCTAATACAATTTCTAGTTTCCTCATTATCCTGGTTGCTTTCAACTTGTTTCCTCTCTTTTGAAAGAATTCTCAATTGTCTGTTTCTTTATATTGTGGTGACTTCTACTGCAATAGAAACTGGACAAAGTATAAGAAGAGCTTATTCATGTAAGAAGACATGCTAGCTTTCTATAAATATGCAAAATTTTAAATTTCCATAGTAATCGATTAAATGCTAATTTAAAAAGATAGCCTTGTTTTACATACATAAAGTCGGCAAGGTTGAAATGCCCCATCATTTTTGGCAAGAGTTCAGGGAAGCAGGCACCACAGTATGCTGATGCAATAAAAGAAAAAAGAATCAGAGAAATGTTCAAAAATTCATTAACAAAACTGTTTAGCATATAAAGAAAAGTGACAAGGGGGAAATTGTTAAATAGCTTAGGGCACAATGTAGCTACTGAATATGTTTTAGGATAATTTAATGACTGAGAAAATGCTTGTAATTCTTTATTTAGAAGACACAGCAGGCTATAAAACAAAATTATATGTGAATTTTGATCGATAATATCTGTAGAAAAATACTGAATGAATACTGGGCAGTGCAATAATAGATATCATACCTTTCTGTCCTCAATTTTTCTGACAAAGAAAATATATTTTCCATTCACTCACTGAATAAAAAAAGTTTTGCCAGGCATGGTGGCTCATGCCTGTAATCCCAACACTTTGAGAGGCCGAGGCGGATGAAGCACTTGAGGACAGGTGTTTGAAACCAGTCTGGCCAACAAGGGGAAACCCCATTTCTACAAAAAATACAAAAATTAGCTGCATGTGGTGGCGCATGCCTGTAATTCCAGCTAGACTGGAGGCTGAGGCAGGAGAATGGCTTGAACCCAGGAGGTGGAGGTTGCAGTAAGCCAAGATTGCACCACTGCACTCCAGCCTGGAACACAGAATGAGACTCCATCTCAAAAACAAAAACCAAAAAATGCATTTTACAAATAATTCCAGAAGTTTTCTGATCAGTTCTGAACCTTGCTGTTTTGTTCTTAGACTCTTTCTGTGTGTATCAGGGTCATAGTGACCTTTTCATTGCTATTATCTTCTATTATATTGTTCTAAAATCTCCAAATATTTTTCATGACTACTGCTATTAAGTCATGCTCCTGTCTTTTCAAGCCTTTTTGTTTGGTTTTACATTTGTTCCTATCAAATTTCATTTGATTTTATTGAGTCCATATGCTGTGCTGTTAAAAGTTTTAATTTTTTTCTATTGTTCCTTATTGAACAGCCAGGCACAGTTCTGCATATTTCACTGATTCATTTGCATGACATTAGTGTCCTCATCCAACATTAATGTCATTTTATCCATCAAAGATTGTGGAGTATTCCCCTCACCTTTTTTTTTTTTAGCTAGGAAGGAAACTCATCATAATCAGCATCACCAAAAGATGTGTTGTCCAAACCATTTTAATTTGAAGGACAACTATCACAGATTAAGGAAGACCTTTCCAAGTAAATCTGATTGTGTATGTTCTACTCCTGGGAAACGTAGACATTTGTAGGAAAATTATTTTGAAAGATTATACAGATATTTAAGTGATTCTATAATCATGGAAAATGGCATATTTGAAAAGCATTATCAAATATAGACCAAGAACTCTGAAGAATGCATGGCGTAAGGTGCTGCTGGCATACACCATAAGATTGTATTAGTCAAAAATTTTGCCCAGGGACGTAGGAATAGTGAGAGTCACTACTCTGATTAAACTAAACAATTTATCCCTGTAAAGCACCACAGAATATTTTTATCATGAATTACAACTCTTAGAAAGAGATTTAAACCTATGTCATTTACCAACTAGGCACTAAAGTTTCTTGTCCTTAAAAGAAATTTCACATTGATCTGAAAGAAGGTAAACATTGGCAGATTCTCTTCTCTAATTATATTGTTTTTAGAGTCCCAGCTAATCTCCCTCAATGGACAAACTAAGAAAATTTATATGCTAACATGCGAAGTACTTTCCCCAAGATAGCAAAGAGTTTCCTATTAGGTGAAAAAGAACTCTAGGATGCAAAATTCTATTAGTGTTAGGGGAGAAGGATTCCTAGATATCTTAAAGAAAATGATGTCAAAGAGTAGAAAGTCTTGAGAAGTGAAGAAGAGTGGAGGAGAGAATGAATATAAGGTCCTCTCTTCATAGAAATATGCCCTATGATGTGGTGTGTCTACTCTTTTAAAGGCATATTAGTACCTTTATTAAGTTTATATGTCAATGCTAACAAAGAAAAAAGATGGATGAGAGAAATTCCTAAATTTAAGATTCAAGAAATAGCAATTATATTTGATACAGTAAAAAATACACACAGTACTGCATAGACCTGAAGACCAAAGGAGAGTTGGAAAAGAAAAGGCTCATCTCTGTGACATCTTGCAAGGGAAACAGGCACGAAAAGAAGGGGTTAATCAGAGGTGAGGGCACATCTATCCTACTTTAACCATAGATCACTAAGACCTTAAAACCCGTTTTACTTCTATTGTGGGTAGAGTTCAGTCACTTAAAAGTTTCTAGTGTACCAGTTTCTCTCTTACTTCCTTAGGCAAAGGAAACCATATTCTCTCTTCTTGGTATAATATACCCTAGAACAATATATTGCTTCTTAGTTTATTCTTGTTCAGGTGTAGGTCTTTATATCTATATACAAATTGTTTTCCCTCAAGTGTTTCTAGTGCCTGTACAAGGATTATCAAAACAAACAACTCACCCATAGAGTTGCACAAAACTCAGTGTTTTCTTTTTTAGCCGTATGTCATCATGACTAAGAATATCATGGCAGAAACTGCTACAGGTTCATCAAACTCTTTTCCTGCACGTTCACACAGCATTGCCCATCCCAGGCCACATGAGTGAGGCTGGCCAATAGAATGTGGGTGGAGTGATATACATCACTTCCAGACTTGCCCATAAAACCTTCCAGCACAAGATCTCTCTTGCTCTTTCCTCTTTAGCAGGCCAAATAGAGAGGACTCAAAGGACCTGGAGGAAGGCAAAGCCACATGATGGAAGGTGCCTTTGTCTCTGAGTCACCCTTGGAAACAAGCTGTTGGAGAGGAACATCTATGTAGAATTCATGTTTTGGAGAGAAACGAATCTTATTCTGTTAAGCTACTGAAATTTAGGGGGTTATTGGCTACATCTGTTAGCCTCCCCCGAATAGGTATGGACTCTGGGCCAAATTGCCTTGGTTCCGATCTCATTTCATCAAAAGCTGTGTGACCATGGGCAAGCTATTTAATCTCTCTAGTGCTTCAATTTCCTTATATATGAGATGGTGATAGTAACATTATGTACCTCACAGAGTATTGGGGGAACCGAATGAGATGTACAGCCTTTTAATAAGCCTGGCATATAAGAAGTTATTATTTCCAAAGATGACTCTCATTTTGAGATCATTTCTAAATATGGATCCCTTACAGAGTTGGATAACTCTAAGTTGATTTGTTAAAAGAAAAATTATCCCAATTTGACATTCAACTGCAAGAGTATTGATTTTTGCAGAAAGAAAATAAGAGTCGAGGAAGAGGGAAAGTAAGGAATAAGGAAGGAAGGGAGGAAAGAAGGAAGACTTCTTTCCTTTATGCAGGTTACGTGCTAACCCAACTTTGTTAATATGTCTGGCATAGCAAAAAAGGAAATCTATGTCAGCATCAGATAGTTAATATGGACAAAGAAAATTCCAAAGGCTGACCAACATTTTATGTTGTTATTGTTTATAATAGTATCCTGGATATGTTTCTGCCTTGGATATCAAGTATATTAAAAATCCCATGCCCTTTTTTTTCCTCTGGCTTTGTTAACATATCCTTACTTGCCCTGTTGTAAAACAAACTGAAATATGCCAATAGCCCTTTGCCATTTTGTATGCTTTATTCTAAGATACAGTGTTTACAAATAAAACACTATAATGCCATAAAAACTCTCCACAAATGTACAACTGCACATTTGTTTCCTCTAAAAATAGATGAAGATTACAGGTTTAAGTGAATGAGAAACTGCAAAAAATCATGGGAACTCAGGAAAATGGGTGAAGCAAAAAATGATACCATATGTAATAGAAATGGCTCAGTAGCAGTGACAACAAAGCTAAACACAAGGAAATTAGTACTTTGTAGATCAGGTAAAAAAAGCTATAAAATTGCCCGCTTTTGGTGACTTTAAAGTTTTTTAGAAACAACTCTCAACACAGGCAAATATGTGAACTTGGTAGTTGACTATTCATCAAGATGTTCTTCACCTTTCTGGAAGGAATTGAGCTTCTATTTTTCTGAAGTCTCCAAGGCATGAACTTAAAGAGATATAGCTGCAGAGAAAGAAGAGCTTTTCTCCTCCAAAAACAAACTGTGCGTATTCTGAAAAGAAAAAAAAATTGTTAACTGAAAAAAAAGAAACAAAACTAAATGAGATTTTCTGCACTGTTACAAAGCCCAAGGACAGTTCTGATTCGATGCCTTAGCAATTTACATGGAATTTTACTCTGGTGGTTTCTCCAGAGTTCAGCAAAAACAAGCAACAGAACAATATACTATTTCTGAGCCACAGGAACAATTTTCAGAGCCCAGAGTACGTAGTTTCAAAATTCTTCACTTCTAACAGTACCCTATAAATGGATTATAGAGAAAAAAAAATCTTTTTCAATCTTTTATGCTAAGTCTTATGGGACATTTGGGGATTTCATTCACCTTCCAGAAGGGTATCTGGGCTCAAGGATCCACATGTAGTGCAGGGATGAGCATGAACCCAAAGGGTAGTGTTAGTGCTGATGGATAATTTCACTAACGTGGGCAGCAGAGTTGGTTTGAATATGAGGACACTTTAGCTCTGGGGTATGTCAACAACAGGGCCTGCCAGTTTCATCAGGAAACCTCCAAAGCTCAACAGCTTGGTGTATCAATAGCTTGCTCATCCTCAATTACAAAGAGAAAGTAAGAAACTCACCTTTATATTCTTTAAACAAGTCCTAGAAATTTGAGACAACAGAACATGGCCTAGCCTTGGCAATAGCAACAAACATAGAGGAGGGAGAGTGTAACCAGTCAGCGCGACATGCTCCTTCAATTAGGAAAATATTTCTACACTTCATTGTGGGGATTTCTCTAATCCTGAGCAGAATGAACACAATTCGGAGCCCTTGGATTCCATGAATAGACTCTTTAGTAATCATTAGGCATCTTTTTCTAGTTACCCTTCTGTCTAAAAAGTGTAGTGGCAAAAGTACTAGAGAAGAAAACATGAGACAAGAATTTGAGTGTCCGTGCTGCCATTCGTCCAGTTTATAATTACAGGCAAGTCACTCCCCTTCTCTTCCCTCAGCTCCAAGATGTTGGTGTTGAATTGGCCAGTCTTTAAAATCTCTTTCAGCTCTAAAAGCCTAGACTACTTACAAAGGCTAGCCCTGGCTTCTTCAGCCACTAATCTATGTACACTATTAAAATGATGAGGTCTTGTCTTTTAAATACGCTGTTTTAAGAAAAAAGCATTTTTTCCCTCCTGGCCCCATACTGTAAATCCTTTGTTGTGCTAAGACATGCAAACAACTGACACTGAGTAACATAATTTATTCTTTGCATTTGACATGTCATATTAAAGGCTAGATGGGCACATTGTTTTTTTTTTAATCAGTCATCTGATTATATTTTCTTGCTTATTAAACTAAACTCATAATTAACATCCAATTAACACTAACAGGTGAAGTACTTCAGTGTTGTCTCTTTTCTAAGGAATAGTAATTTTGTTCTGATGGCCTTCTACTTCTTGGAAGGTCAGCAGGTCCCCAATTCAGACTCTTGTTCCTACCTCAGCTGATTGATACCAATTTCTCCAAGAGCGCAATTTTCTTATATAAATTTCCTTTTTCATAGCGGTCACAGTTCTCTAGCTATATAATAAAAATCATGCAAATCTGGATTTTGCTTATGCTAAAGACCAGCTTATTTGAATTGGAGGACCAATGTTCGTTTACTTCAGTGTGAATGAAGCTTGATGCAATGTTTTTCAATGTGACTTCAGCTAAGCCTGCAATCGGCAGAACCTACAATACAGATTGCTATACTTACAAGTCTGATTTGTGACAACTGTGGCATCTAATTGTGTTTTCAGTTCTAGATTTAGCAGCTTCTCTAGCTTTATTCTTCTGGCCAGCTTTTGAATATGATTTTATGTACTCTTAGCAATCAGTCCATTTAATTTGGATTTTTGCTTTTTTCATCAGGATTTAAAATGTAACTCAACAAATCTCGGATGAAGTCTAAAATAGGGTTTTCCCTGATTCACACACACCAGTGAAGAATATAGGATTTTATATATATATATATATATATATGCCTTTATATATAGTTATAAGTATATAGATGTATATATATGTGTGTGTGTTCACACACATACAAATGGACTCTATGTGCATATATTCAAACATTCTTCCAAATCCCAATTGCCTTTTCTTTGATAGGTTTAATAGCAATGTAAAATCACACAATCTAAGATTTCTTATTCACATTATCATCATAACAATGTAAATCATTACTACTTGTCACTTGGTTAAATTGGAAAGGATTTAAACATTCATTTTAAAACTCTTTAAATTATCTTTCTTTTTCATAGAATTCTGCATAATAGAAAATAATATTTAGTCTATTATTTTTATCTTGAATGTTTTCATGCCAATTTCAGAAAAATTGTGACCCTTTTTTGTAGCTCATTTGCCTAGAGCCATGCAGAGTAGCATTAAAATATTTTTATTTTTTACAGACATTAATTTCTGGGATAAATACACATCGGTTGTAAGTGGGTTCAGTTAAATTTTTCAATGTTTAAATGTTGGATATCTTTCATTTGACCAGAATCTGTGGAATTGATCAGAAATTTGCATGAAAAAATAGTCTCCTTGAAGTGCTCCCTTACCAAGCTCTTCTCTATCAATAAATCGTAGATGAAAAATTTATTCTCAACGTGGGAGAAATTACACTTTGCATTTTTCACTAGAATTAGAAAAATGGATCAAAGGAAAACAGGAAATAAAAACAAAGAAAACGAAGTTGTGAGATTCTATCAAAATGCTGATTATACTGGGAATTATTTAATTGAGTCTCCAAATTGAGAAAAACTTGGGTTTTTTGGGTTTCCTATTTTTAGAAAGAAAATGACAATGAAAACAACAATAAAAAATGTAGAGTAGGAGTTTAGTTGAAAAAATAAAAGAAAGAAAGAAAGAGGAGAGGAGAGGGAATAAAAACCCTTCCCCACCCCTCCAAAGAAAACATTGGAGTCTACATATTCCACACTTACCTTCTGCCATAGAGTGAGGGATACAGTGTATTGCAAACAGGAAAAGCTACAGCAAGGCAGGAGAGCAAGCAAGTTTTCAAATGTTTCTCATCAGTAGGGGCTAAAACAAACAGAGTTGGCCCTTCATTTATTAGAAAACTAAGTAAATTAGGTTCATGTCCCAAGGCATTCTGATTAATCAAGGATTTCTTTTTATTTAACAGTGAAACAACGGGGAAAAACAGTCTGTTTGGCAATTTTAACATCTGTCTCTATTTTTCTTTGAGTGGGCATTTCTATCTATCATTAGCTCAAAAAAACAACATTCATAGACTAAAAATTACATAAGGGAACAACAAAAGAATAACAACTCTTTCCAAAGATAGACCTGGGGCTTGGTAATTTTTATGGGTGTGAATACTGAGGTATCGAAACGGCAGAAGAGAGGAGGAAAAAGGCCTTTATCCAAGATGGCACATTTTAATGATAACTCACTATGATATTTAGCATTAGTAAAGACCTACAAGTGCTTCTGAAGTGAAATGTATCACTACTTCCAGCCTCCAAAACATTCTGTAAGTTGAACCTGGCTTTGGTCTTTTGAATCATTCTGCAAGGATGGTTTTGAACTCTCAGCTACTCTCTCAGCAAATCACCCTCTAATATTTAATGAGCAATGAGTACATGAAAAATAGAGTTGTCTCAAGCCCAGGACAAGAAACTATATTCTTTGCCTTTGTTTCCCCCTGTTGTCCTTGCTTTTTCATCATTTCCCCACCTAAATAGAACCACACACACACATATATATGTATATATGTAGAAAAACTTCTCAAAACTAGTTATTCTCACAGGGGTCCCAGCATATGGCCAAGATCATCCTTTGTGATACTTTTTGGGTAATCCTGATATAATGTATTTGGCACAGAAATCAACTGGTTACTAGTTTACATAAATTCTATTCTATACACACATTAGCAAGTAGAGCAATCTGGAGTATAATAGAACAATGACCAAATTACAGATCATCTGCTAACGAGATAGCAGAATACACAGACAATAGTTCAATGGGGTGTTCACGGGCATCACATGGTATAACACATGTTAAAGGACTCTAAATGAGAAAGCACTTTGGACATTAAGGTCATTATTACTGTTGTTATTGTGGCATAACAACAGACACACTATGGGGAAAATAAATCCCTAGAAGGCAAAAGCTCTGGTCAGGTTTAATACAAGGAATCATTTCCTCTCCACGTCTAACAGTTGGCACTTGGCAACGAGAATGCAACGTTTGGAGAAACACATCTTGGGCCTATAAAATAGAAATTTGAATATACAAATATATATTATGAAGTATGATAGGATACAAATTGATGTAAAAATATGCTTTGCTTTCCCTGTTTCATGACTTTAAAAATCATGCAGTTTTGTGTTGTTGGATGTTGAAGCAGAGTTAGTAAACCCTTTGGTTATGTTTTAGGAACGTTTTCACAGTATATGTTATTACAGTGTTGAAGTTGGTATCTTACATGTTAAGTAGCCTTCTGAAATATTTAGGACTCAACCAAAAATAACTAAACATTAATATAGATCATTATAATCACATGTTCAGTTATATTGTTGGTAGTAAGAATGGATGGTAAGAGTGGAAAGTCATCAAGATTTGCTACTTGGCTCATTTTCATTTACATGTTTGAGATAGTCAAGTAATCCTGAAGTGTAGGATGTCCATGAAATCTTCACTGTTAATTAGGCAGTGGCCTGAGGCTTTAGCTATAGGAAATACTGTAGAAAGATGGTATATTAGGAAGAGATATTTTCCCTCCTGAGGCTAACTAGTAAGATACTTGCAACTTGGTAGCAGTTCTTGGGTCAGTGTTTGACAATCAATCATTCTTCAAGATGGCGAAGCTGCCAAGATTCAAGAAGCCATTGAGTCAATCACCTTGCCTTATCAGGCCAAACCTTTTGGCTTCTTGAAGTTACTCACTGTTTAACAATTCCATGCAGTTATCTTGAAGGATAGTCTTCCCATTTCTTAGGTCACAGTCGTCATGTCACTGGGTTTCATTTCAATTCCAGTTAAAGTGCGGTATATAGCGTTGAACCTCCAGAAAGAACATAATGAGCACAACCATCCTCCATGAAATGCCAAGTTTAAATGACTAGCAGTCACCATCCACATCTGAGAGTGTACAGGAACTTGATAATCATTGTTTTTGTCTTTATCATCACCGTCATCTTCATTAGCATCATCAGCATCGCAGTTGCAGTATGGGGATCATATTAAGTGATGCGGCAAAATCAGAAAAACCATTATCAAGACAATGTCCAGTTTGGATGCGTAAATATTATCCTGTGCTTCTTGGCCCACTTAGCAAACACTTTCTTTTCAGTGATAAACCTATGCCCACCATATGGGGCATGTTCATGAAGAAAATATTCATCACACTCATCTCTTCCTTGTTCATAGTAATGATAGGGGACTTTTCTATAGCCTTCTGTCCTAGAAAAGAAAAAAAAAGAAAAGAAAAGGAGAGAAAGATTGAGATGAAGAATGGAGCACTCATTTACAAGAATCCATTATGCGCCCAGTAAATGCATTTACTTATAAACCCATGCATGATTCTTGTCCATGAACTCAGTTAAAAGCTATTATATATATATGAAAGCTTTTAGGAAGATGTACCAGGTTCTTAGTGCTTTAATAATTCAATTAAAATTTATATATCATGCCAATTACATTCAAACATATGGCTATCCTTTGAAATAGGAAATGGTATATAATGGAGGAAACTTTAGATAGCCTCTTGCAGAACCTGAAGAAACTGATTTTTCACATAAGATATTGGGTTCATCTGAGCACCATTATGCGTATAGTTAGGGAAGAAATATTTGTTCATGAAGACTGTGGCTGAGAGTTACCATTTTGACATTCTGATTAAAAGTCTGTGAATTATATTGTGCCAATCATTGGTAGGGAAATAGATTTCATTATCCTGATGAAGAATGGAGGATTTGTTTTATTATCTAATTAGAAACTATCCCACCAGCGAGGATATACTGTGGGTAAACACACTCATTTTAAATAAGGATCTGGCAGATTACTCACTTATTAGTGAAGTATACTTTCCAGGAATTCTTGTTAAGCTGTCAGTTTCTCTGAGGTTTTAGGACATTTTGTCCTTCATAATCAAATCTAACTAACCGTTGAGTAGATAGCTATCCATCAAGCCATCAGAGCAGCAGAAATGACAAAATTGCTTCTGCAAATTAAGCAACCACTAAACTTCCGTATTTTCAAGCCACAAGTCCCTGCTATGCCACTGATTAAGGGAAAAGTGTTCCTTCTGACATTTGACATTAGACTGGTAAATATTTTTCTTTTTATCACCCCTAGAAGTCACAACTTGATGCACTGACAGTAAAATGTCATGTCAGCAAAGAACACTGGGAAATAATTGTTGCTTTATCTGTTTCTCAGATTTATGGTATTAAAATGAATTGTGATATTTTGACAAGATCTCAGAATTGGAGCTGCATACAAATAATTTCTTGTGATCTTACTTGCAGTAAGTGTCATTTATCATCCCGTAGACGTGAATGCCGTAACAGGCGTCCATGGCCAGAATGAAAGTAAACCACCCTGTGCTGAGATACGAGCCAGACTGGACTCTGAGAGGAATGAAAACAAACAAAACAAAACATAGAACACACACACAGAACAATAAGGTATGTGAGAAATGAGCAACATTTCATCAAAAACATAGCACTTGTTATCAGGAAAAAGCATTGAGAAACTTGACAATATGTCAAAGATGTACACTTATTTTGAATTATCTCTGAATAATTTATAGGAACGCTCTTGCTCTTACTACCTTAAGCCTCAAAGCTATGTTGTGTGGAAGAGAAGCCATATGGCAAATATCTGAAGTCAAATAATCCTGCTCCCTTCAGGTGAACAATAATTTATTTAATTTTCCATAAGACACAAATTAGTGCTGTCTATCAGAGGAAAGATTCTCTTAAAGTTGCTTGGAGCCCAGATGGGAACTGAATGATAATAGTGCTATCTTGCTTACCTAGACATATTATTACTTTCTTGAAGGCTGCTTGGGTTTCTAAGTATAACTTCCATGCAGTGTAGGTAAATAACTTGAAATGAAAGCAACTGAAAAGATTTCCTTAACTGCTGTCTGGGCATCATAAGACAAGACTTTTCCTTTTTAAGACCTATGTTACCAACTTTTTCAATATATATCTACTGAACAAGCTATATGCTAATCACTGTTCTGGAGACCGGGGATACAGCAATGATCAAAACAACCAAAGCTTCTGTCTTTGTGAAGGCCAGTGGATTGGATTTGGAGGCAGCTATGTTATAAAGGTTGGCCAAGAAAGGCTCCTTTGATCGTGAGCACGAAGATCTGAAAAAGACAGAGGGGAAGGTCAAGGAAGAAGAAGCCATGTGGACCACATGAGGAAAAGGTATGTGAGGAAGAGGGAAGAGCAAGGACAAAATCATAAATATGGAAGTATGCTTGGTATGTTCAAAGAAGAGCTGGGAAATGAAGGAACTGATGGAGAAAGTGGTGATGTGCTTAGATGCAGTGCTGATTTGGCATCTACCAAGTTCCACATGGTTCAAGACAATGTTCAGTGAAAAGCTGGATCTCCATATTTGTCTTTAGCCAATGTGGCTCAATCCATTCAAAGGAGGTGACTGCCCATCTCCTTAGAACTCTCTCCATAGGGGCATTTGAACCACCCCAATTTGTTTAACAGCTGTGTAGGAACACCTCTAGAAAAGATTAAGTGGTCTACCTTCCATCTAGACTTCTTGGCCTACAGGAGCACCCCCAGTTCTACAAACTGACACTTAGATGCTGATAACCGCTCTCTGGATACAGCCCTCCAGCCTGTAGTTGCTCCCCACTGATGCTCAATATTGTTGATGCACATCCCAGTACCAAGCCATCAGTGTGCTATAATTTATTAGCCTTGAATCCTTTGCTGCTGCTGCTTCTTTTTAACAGGCACTACTTAGTGTCAAATTACCTACAACGTGCCAGCATTTCAGGAAAAACACAAACTCACAGTGGGGGTTGATGATTAGATTTTTTTAGCCTTTACTTTCATTGACTCTGGGTGATTTACAAGGAAAGACAAACTCAGCCCATATACATCCTCTCTGCATACTTGTCACTGAGTCTGAAATGTTACTACCTAAGGAGCCATTCCTTTGCATCTTCTGGTGTATGGAAAATATTCCAGAAACCAGATCACATCGAGTTACATGCACTTTCCTCCGTGATAGTAGCAGCAACATGGGGCAGCAATAGATGCAAAATGAGTGGGAAGACGTCTCAGGGAGGCGAGATACACTAACGAACAACTTTGCTTTTTAGACAACTTAACCTGCCATCAATCCTGCATTCTGAGGTCTGAGGAGGAGCAGCATTGATGGCAATTGCTTAAAGCACCATCTGCTTAAAAAGCCCTTATTTGAAAATGGGGAGAGATCAGAAGAGACAAGAATCTTGACAAAATGCTCCCAAATTGAATCTAAACATTTTGTCTATGTACTGAATTTGTCTGGTTATTATTCCTATGGAATTGTGTACCCTTTTGTTTTTTTTTTTTGACTTCTTTCTCATACTATTTTTTCTACCTTTCATTCCCTATCTTGTCTATTCTTCATTATTAGGCTGACCAAGCACTCATAAAGACCACTAAAAATTATGGCATTTGTTTGTTTCTACATGATGAGAAAAAAGCCAGGTCTCATGTATTTACCCATCTAATCACTTTTTCAATAAACATATATTGGGATCCTACTATGTGCCACTGACTGTGCTGGGAGCCCGGTGATGAATATTTTCTGAAGAGTACATGCTAGTGAGGGAGGTACACACATTAAAACAATTGATCACAGTACAGTGCAACAAAGCACAGCCACGTGTTTCAGAGCCAACATGGAGTGCAGTCAGAATTGGAGTGAGAATATCTGGTTTCACACTGCAGCTCTGCCACTGCTCGAACATGAGGCTTTGGCCACTTATTTAGCCTCTCTGGGTCTCATTTTCCTTGTGTCTAAAATAAGATGGTTGAACTAAGTCACAGTCAAGGTTTCTTCTAATTTAAAAATCAAATGATTCTGTGATCATCACCCTCAACAGTCAGTCTGTAATTAAGTTTTAACCATTGTACACTACCACGCTCCGTGCATATTGGACGTTGTAATGAGCAAACGTGAATCGGTCAGATCACATTTCATGCTCCCTTGTGTGATGGGCATGACACTAAATGTATGGGATATATATAAAAGGATAAACTGGGTATAAAGTTTTATCTTGCAATGGGATGACAACGGTCACAAAACTTTTGTGGGGAGAACTCTATGATTCCCTCCTCTACACTGCCACTCACAGAAGCTGTTGCAATGGCTGGTGAAGGCCAAGGCCACAAATGAACCATAGTGCTAAGGGTAAAGGTGAATTTGAGTGAGAAAAGATAATCATAATTGGGAAAATCATCCTCCCTTTGATGTGGTCCCTTCACAGAGGTGCTAATTATCAAAGACAAAGATAATATGATATCTCCAGGAAAAAGAGAAAGATCTTCTTTGTGACATATGGACACTTATTCTACAAAACCAGCTCTCCTGACTCATTCTGGTCCAGCCCACATGGTCATTTCTGAAGGTTCATCAGTAAGCTTCCAGAACAGAGCCCTCAAAGAATACAGAAGATACAATTGTCATAGTGGCTTCTCTATATAACTATGTTCTTTTTACCGCAGGAAAAGAGGATCAAGAATTTCAGGGTCCGACGTCTGGTCAAAGATGCAGCATACCACCTAATAAGGAAACTTTACCACATTTCTGATACTTGATTCCTTTTGGGCCTAACCTGATTTGTTTTATTTCTGTGTAGACAGGCCATGCTAATTAGCTCAATAGCTCTTTAAACAAGATATGTTGCATTTGATTCAGATGGGGGAGGCTCATACTGCCCAAGTGCCCTGTCCTACAAACAGCACTTAATTAGACAGTTGCACTTCCTTTCCCTGACGCCTCTGATATATTTGGGATGTGAAATGCCATGGGGTTTCCTACCTACAGTAGAAGCTGGGGCTAGCAAAGTAGTTTTTTTCTCAGACTATTTGGAGCTAATGCCCATACAATGATGCTTGCAGTGGAATCATGACAACTGCTGGATGAATACAGGAATTCTTCCAAATAAATGCCTAGTAATCTGGGTTCCTAGAGGAACTCACTGGCCTGATGGCACTGGTTCTGGCACATCTTGTAGCCACACCATTTCCAAACTCTCCTGGGTTGGTGTGTGGGCATGCTAGAAATGAAAAAGTATAAATTATACCCAACTAGATCTTTAAGTTTCAATAAAAAACTGCAACAAAAAGACTTCACCTGATGTATGTGAAATTGTTTATGATTTCCAGCTTGGAAAGACTTAGTGATAACCATCAAATGCCTTAAAGTGATAACTATCAAATGCCTTAAAAAATTCTTAAAGGGTCTCCTCTGGGGCCAAATACTGCCTCATAATTTGTCACTCATGCATGCAGCACTAACTATGTATCAGCTGGCCATCAACCATAGCACTTTTTTTTTACCCTCCACATTTGGGGATCAATAAAAACAATTATTCTCATCCACAAATAAACAATCAAGATCCCCACAGGGATGATAAGAGAATTTAAGCCCCTAATTCAGTGCAATAGGAAAGCTTAAATTAATGCAGCAGAATAATGAGCCATGCAGGGGAAAATAAAGGCAGGAGTGTGAAGAGGAAGCCATCAATCCTTTGATTTTACTGGTCAGGCTCTGCATCCTGCTGCTCCTTGGTAATCAAGATACTTACAACTTGGAAACTACTTAAATTTACTTGTGCATCTCTTGGGAAAATGATGCTGTCAAGACCTTGATGTAGCACATGCTTGAAGGCATATCATTTAAGATATGATCTTTCATCTAGTTTATTTCAAATAAAATATAAGCTACTTTACCTTTGATGTTTACCCCTATTCCTTCATGGCGAAAGGCTATCACATGGATACAGGGATTCCTTCTATGTCCAGCTATCACGATGTTTATCAGTTTCTGTAGTTTTGTCTGTCAGCAACCTTCATTTGCCTGCACCTCTGTTTCTGACCACACTCTGTCCTCTTCTCATTTCTGGAAACATATTGTGAAGCACTTTCTTCCTATTACCTGGCAAGCTAGAGACTTCTGAGTGACATTTCCCTTTCAGATAATTTCAGAGGAGGAACTGAGGAAATAGAAATGGCTATTCTTCAAAAGAGAACTGGATTATGTTGGATTTGTTATCTATTCACAAAATGCTCTGCTAATTATTGAATACCAATAGCGCAATGAGTTGGGTTCTGAACTCAAGAAACTCATACTTTGATGACAAAAAATTGTAGCACTTTCTGTAGATTAGGGTTTCTCAATCTCAGCACTACTGACATTTTTGGACAAGATAATCCTTTGTTGTGGGGTAGCTGCCCTGTGCAGTTCTCTTATCCATTTTATCAGATTCCCCTCTGCTCCAAGCTCATCTGGGACCTAAGAGGGCAGTAGATTTCCTGACTTCCCAGGGCCTATTCTTGCCTTAGGGTGATTGCTCTGAGAGTGTCCTTGACCCTAAACAGCCAGATTCCTCTTATCTCCAGTTCCAACTCTGGTCATTCACTGTACCCTGGTTTTCTTCATCCAATCAAGCATCTTACTTCCTTTTCCCTTCTTTCCACGCCCATCTAAACCCCTTATTTTACTTTTTAACAACCTTAGAAATTAGCAAACTCAGTTGGCCCAGACCCAAAGGGCAAGTCTTAGCCTGCAATGGGAAAATGCACAATTAGGAATGGAGACAAAGTGTCAGGTGGGACAAAGACAAGGAGTTCAGAAGCTACAGTATCTGTGGTTACCTCTTTTCATGAAATGGTTCCTTTGGGGGCCTTTGGCTCAAACTTTGCAGCTTCAATTCTACTGTTTCTTTCATGAACTCATGAAAGTCAAGCCTCAGGCACTCAAAGCGAACATTTCAAAAGCATAATAATCATTTATCAAAGCCTGAAGGGTATCAAGACCCTCCTCCCAATAATGGAGGTTTATTGGAGAGCATGGTAGTGGCAGCAGCTTCTGAAATCTGCTACACTCAGGGGTAAAAAGAGAATTTAAAAGAAGAATTAATCAATATTTCATGTCTTGTTTTAACACTATTGGACCTCAGTTCTGTCATCAATATACTACACTGGCAGGATAAATAAAAACAGCAAAGTAAGTTTTCAGATACCTTCCTAGGGAGAAGAAATACCTGACAGAATACAGATTATTCAATTAAAAGCATTCTTTCCCTCACTTTTTTTAAAAGCACATGGATGATGAAAGAATACATTTAAACAAAGAAACTTGGCAAGAAAAACAGCTGATGATCATCAGTAGCACCTTGGGATTCAATCTAATATTGTGAACCAACCTAATAGAAGCAGAGCTCAAAGTGTGGAAACAATTTCAGCTGTCCCCAAGTCATATATTTTTGTATATCATTCAATAGTTGGGAGCTATGGAAATGCTTTGCAGTTTGCCCATTGTATTAACACTGTATATTTGTACTATCGATCAACAGGACATGCTCAGCACATTTTCAGGCAGCAACAACTTTCTGCAAATTAGGCAGTGGAATTCTCAGTCTTGTCTTGAATCATTTGCAAGTGGACATAAACTTTTCAAATGAATAAAAACATCATTCTATGGCTGGTAGTTCTTAAGAGAATGAAATCCAGGCCTGAAAAAATAATAAAAAATGGAAAATGGAGAAAGCAGTAAAGCTTAGAGGAAGATTGTACTGCTATCCCAATCAGCTAATGCAAAATTCCTGTGCTAATCAGTAGGCACTTGGACTGTGAATATAACAAATAGTTTTTCTGCTGGAGAATCAACAGGACCCTCTGGTGATGAATGCAATGAAATTGTACAAAAGGAGAATAATAAGAAACGACTGTGTTCTTTTCAAAAATGTTCATTTAAAAGTAAAATGGTACAGCTCTCAAAGGTATGATTTATGGCTGCTGTAGAAATAGAAGATACCACTCACAAAAACTACTTTGTTCATTCGTCTCAGAAATTAAAAGGTTATTTTCTTCTTGTCCTTAGCCTTTAATGCCTCTTTAATTGGAAATGCTGATTTTCTAGATTTCATTCACTTTCTTAACTGAACAATGGAACCCCAAGAATGGCAGGAAAGGATGAGGGCAATCTTTAGGGTCCACTTCATTTATCAGTGGTCGGTTTCTTAACCACTCAATATGGGTGGGTGCCATGGGCTGAATTGTGTTCCCCTCAAATTCATATGTTGAAGCCCTAATCTCCAGTTTGATGATATTTCATATTTGGTGATGGGGCGGCCCTTTGGGAGATAACTAGTTTTACATGAGATTAGCAGGGTGAGCTGTCATGTGATGAGATTGTTAGGATGAGACTAGTTTCCTCGTAAGAAAAGGAAGAGACACCAGCGCTCTCCGTCTTCCCATCATGTGAAAACACAGCCAGAAGGCAGCCATCTACTAGCCAGGAAGAGAGCCTTCACTAGAAACCTGTCATGCTGGTATCCTGATCTTAGACTTCCAACTCCCAAAACTGTGAGAAAATAAACTTCTGCGATTTAAGCCACGTGATATTTTGACATGGGATGGCCAGAGCAGACTAAGACAATGAGTGTCCCTCGAGGCCCTCCTTAACACACCTGAACTCCACACTGCTTTTTCCAGGACTTCTTTTCTCAAACTCTTTGTTCTAATCACGTGGGCTCATTTATTGCTCGTTAAACACAACTTGTGCATGTCAGCCTCTATCTTCTTACTCCTCACTTCTGCGTGCTTTTCTTCTTCCCGATGTCCTCTCCAGCTTTCAAGCTTATCTATCAAGCTGCAATTCTGTTTACTCCCATCGACTCAAGAAAGATGTGTTGAGTACTTTCTAGGTGTGAGGCATGTTGCTGGCCACTGGAAAACCAAAGTGCCCCTGAGTTGAAATCAGTTAAGTCAGAGACAGACTCAGTGACGATTTTCCAAACCAGTGCTTTTCAGGAGGTAATTCCCCTGCATGTGCTATGGGAAAACTGAGGAAACAGCAACAAATACAGCTGAGGGAATTGAAGAGAATAATTCCTTCTCCAATGGGAGGTAAGAGCTGAGCTGTGGACTAAGGCCGAGTGGGAATATTAGGCAAAGAAGGGAGAAGGAGAAGGGCTTTTCAGGCAGAAGGAATGGCCTGTGATGTTGTACTGAGGTGTAAAAGTAATGGGAACAGAGAGTCATTCTGATCTATCCTCTAACATGGTACAGACCTCAAAGCATTATCTGTTTATTTCTGCAGTAGATTGTTGGTTAGAGACAGGATGCATAAATAGCACTAATTTCTTTTTCTTTTTTACATTATGTTTTGAAATATTAGAGATATCTTGATGTTTCATATAGTTATTTCTTCAGATGAAAGAAATTTATGGATCTGGAGAAAAGTATCCAGAGGAAAATTGACAGAATTATGTTTTTCTTCTTCATTAAATTCCTCATTAATTCAGAGTTGAGAATGAATGTAAACAACATATGACTAAGAATAAAACAATTAAAAATGTATGATGATAAAGGATGCACCTAGTAGTGCTCATCTGTGTTATAAACTAACTTACAAATCATGAGCAAAGTCATCTAATCTCCACTTATCACCAAGCAGGCTTCCTCTATAAACACCTGCGGGCTCTTGATGTGTTCCATTTATAATGGAAACAGTTTTTACATAAACATTAAAGGTACTGAGTTATTTTTTAAAAAGTAGTGGAAATTCAAACAGATACCACTGCTACTTTAAGAATATGAACTCTTTGAAACACCTTTCAGGTCTAGAAACACTGAAATAAATGACTTCTAAATTAGTATATCCTCTACCTATTGAAGCTTCTGGGAGAAGGAATGATATTATATACTCTCGTCTCCAGTCTATACCCAAAATAACTTTGTTGCCTTCCCTAGATCTCTGTTTTTCCTAAACAGTCCATAATTTCGAAGACTCGAGATGTTACAGATAGCCTATGCAGTTAGAGTTTCAGACTATTCAAGCTGCTTGTCTCAGTGACCACCAAGTTTCTTGCAACCTTCCTGTGCTAGATGATATGGTTCATTCCACCCTTGAACATAGCTTGCCTGTGGGTGCAGTTAACTTTTCTGCCTCATTGAATTTGGGCTTGGTCAAATGACTTGCTGTGATTGGTAGAATATGAGCAGAAGTCAGCAATGTGATAGTGTCCAGTAGAGGTTTTAAGAAGCATCACATGGTCCCCATTTCTTATATTTCCCTTTATTGTGAGAACAACACATCCAAGGTAGGGGTTGTTCCTTCAGCCTGGTTCTGGGATGAGGAAACTTATGGAACCAACATGAGCCCAAAACTGGAGCCAAGTCCAGCTAAGCCTAGCAAAGCTGTTGCTGATCACAGATTTATAAGTATGAAATAAAAATATTTTTATAAATCACTGAGTTTCAGGGTTGTTTGCTATGCAGCAAAAAGCTAGTATTTTTCTTTTTTTGTTTCTTTTATAGATATATTTTATGATATGTTAAGTTCTGGGGTACATGTGCAGATCGTGCAGGATTGTTACATAGGTATACACATGACATGGTGGTTTGCTGCCTTTCAATTGATAACTGCTATTGGTTTTAGAGCATTTATATGTACTAGACATTGTGTCAATAACTGTGCATTTGTTGTCTCATTGAATCCTCACATCAACCCCATCCTGTGGGGAGTACTAATATCCATATTATACAAATGAAGGCTCAGGAAGGTATAAAGTACTTGTCCAAGGACAGTCTGACACTAGAGAACTCAGGTTCTTTACTAAATTCTTTCTTGGCCACTGCTCCCAGTAGGGAACAAAGCATCACGTCTGATACAGTAGCCATCAAAGGACCTCCATTTTTCTACTGGCTCTACTATTAAATCTCTGGGAAATCATGAACATGTCACTTCTTCCCGGGCTACAGTTTCTCTAGTTGTAGAATAAGAGGATTGGTCTAGGTAGGCTTAGGGTCTTTCAGCATTATCAGCAATTCTGTAAATGCAACTACATAGTAACACAGAGAAATTGTAAATGTACAGTTGCATTTTTAGTATAGAGACGCTATTACCGTTTTACAGATTTGTGCTTGTAATTTCACAATTCAAAGCATATTTTAGAACTTCACCCATAGTCATGTACAAACAATAGCTTTAAGCTGCTGATGAGGATATCTGCTTCAATTTTCAAAGAAATAAAGAGATAAATCTTGAAATAAATATTAAGTTCTAGAATCTCCTTCATTCTCCAGGCCCAGTTTTCTTTCAGTGCTTAGTTTCTATAACTTTGAAATAAATTCCCGTCTTTGGCTCGTGTCAGCTGGAGGAGGCATCTGTTCCTTGCAACCAAAGATCGAAGTTGGATTGGTTGACCTCTAAGATCTTCTTTAACACAATTGAATCTATGAAATACTCTGGGTATAATTAGGGACTTTACTTCCAACTAATCCTTGACTCTTATTAACAATCCATCTTTGATCTCAGCCTAGTTTTATACTTAAGCTTAGAAAAAAGTTGCTTCTTTCTAACTTACCCTTCAACTTATCTTAAAATCATGCCCTTTCTAAATTGATGTGGGCTTCAGTATTCTGAATGCTAATCACCCTTCTCTACCTAAGGCATAGATGCCTGCTTCCCTGCTAACCTGATAAAGATAATTAAAGATTTTGGCTTTCTCTTTTAGTTCACCTATCAGCCATTCCTTCTGCATATACTTTCCTATGACTTAAAAAAAAGATTGTAATCAGGTTGGAATATATCGAAACAGATAAAAGAACTTTCCCTGCCACTTTACTTTTTAGAGGAGAAATGAAATGACTCGCTTTTCTTTAGGTTTTTGACTTAACTGGAGCTTGAATTAAACCAAATTTTCCTTTAGAAATAGTAATAGGAGAGAGTCAGACCCAAACTTTTCATTTCTGAGTCCCTGTTTGCTTCCAAAATGAAAAGTTACATTTAAAATAACTTTTAAGCAACTGAAAATTTTAACAAGTACTTAAGAGTGATTTAAGGTGATTTCACCCCACGGAAGGAGGCTAGGTCTCCAAGTCTCGTTGCTTAGGGCTCCACTACCACTGGGATGATTGTTAAATGAGCCTCAGCCAGAGCGTAAGTAATGGGCCACACATAAAAGTGAAATTTAAAAAATATAAAGCAGCTCTGACCTTTTTCTCATTAAAAAAAGACTAATTTTACAGCCACTTCCTGTCTATTTGAAGCTATTGCCACTTTTCTGACTTTGGCTCAATACGTCCCAAAAAATTACTTGGAGGGAATATTTATTTTCAATAGGAAAATCTAAGTGATTCCCCCAGCAACCCCATCTATTAATTTTTTTTTTTTTATCAAACTCACTAGAAGGAGGCTCATTCAATTAGGAAAGGTCAGAAGCAACAACTCACATATGGATCTGCAGGCATTTAGAATTTTAGAGTCTCTAATCTAAAGAGGAAGCTTTAAAGCCTGTCATTTTACCAATAGGCTGACATTAACTGACTACCTTACTAAAAATACCTGTGCCAAATAAGAGGGTATCATCAGCATAGCAAGGCAGGTGCTACTCTCATTCTCCTACTCCAGCACAAGCAAATTCCTAAATGGGGAGTCAATCTGCTCCATCAGAATACCTGAAGTCAAGTGACTTGGTTATGAAATCTCCTTGAAACAGTCAAAGCTAATGGAGTCTCACCTATTAAACAAGTATATTGCCCATTATGGTGGAATGATATTCCAATTAAATTTTGCTAAGGAATTTCAGTTCTGAAAATAATTGTTTTTCTCTCTATTATTCAAATGGGTTGGGTTTGAAAGGAGAAAATTCTTCCTTTGAGGTCCATCCAGATTTTCCAACTGAGCTAAACTCCTTGCTTAGTGAAGGGAAGAATTTCTTCTGTGGAAGTGGTTGGGGTCTTTTCCATAGTGTTGCTACATAGTTCAGCTGGCAATCTATGATAAAAAGATCTGTGTGTTTGTGGCTTACAGTAAATCTGTACCTAGGAAGAAGTCCTTCTGTGCACACCCCTCCCCATACCAGAACCTCTAGAAACCTGTAGAACCAGGGTCTCCTCTCCTTTTTTTTCCACAATAACTGATTTTGCCTTCACCAAGAAAAGAGAATCAGGAACATCAGAAAATGTCAAGAAGAGAGATACATTCCAACACTTTAAGGGCCAACTCTCTCAAAGAGAAGAAAACAGTAATAATTTCTTCCCTTCAAGCAGAACAGATAACTTTCACCTGTCTCTGGAATTCTTCCAGTGCAGTATTTTTGTTGACCTGGAGTAGCCAAAATGTCATAAAGAGAAAACTAGAACACAGAGCCAAAGCAATATATCCTAGAAAATTCCAGGGAAAAATAAACAGTAGAACTTAGACAATGTCCCTTATTTGAGAGCAGCTACTTGAAACGTGAGAATGTTGTATCTCCACAGATTTTCCTACATTGTAACAGTGACAGAATGTCAAAAAAAAAAAGGAAATCTCCATGTCCAGCTATAAAAATGAGAAGAATCTGAGGACATCCTCCACCCAGCAAATTTGCTTTGACCGTGTGGTGGTAACACTTCAGGCCAATGTTTCTCAACCCTGAAATTCTGACTGCAAGGATTGCAAAGAAGTCACTGAAAGTAAGAGCTCCTGAACTCTGAAAGCTATTACAGAGCCGCTGTAGTTGAACAGAATTACCCACCAGCTCTTGCTTTTGGAGCTCTCTTGGTGGTTCCCTTGGTTCCCTTCCCATCCCCTTACGTCTGCTGAGTCTTAAGGGCCCACAATCTGGCCGAGATGTTGAAAAGAACTACATATTCAGAGGGGAAACATGAGGCATGACGTTTTGTGAAAGCCTCATTCACAAGTTAGAAGGTGCATTGAAGGTAGCTTCTTTCATTTCCTCATGAACCGGACAAAAGGAAACTGATGAGTGATGCTGACCACTTCGGTTCTTATCAGCTTCCTCCTTATCATCACAGCACCAATTCTTGTGCTTCTGGAGCTGAATATTCTAGCCCCATGTACCATCTTCTTACTCCTGAAAAATGGTTTACTGTCAAAGATAAAAATCTCCTATAGGGTACAAGCCCACAGTCCTACTACTTTTTCCAGAGGCATCTTCTCTTGTTATTCTAGCCACCAACGCCACAATACCACAGACCTCACCCTCCAACCCCTGGAACCCTGGCCCCTTCCCCTTAGTCACAGCCCTGATCTCCCTAGAGGCATTGCTTCCCAGTCCTCTCTACTCTTTCCCAAGCTCCATTTTCCACCATTGCTACTGGTAATAGATTCTGATTTTATTGTCCTGTGGGCATTGCCTGGATATTGGTATTTATTAAATTTTTAAGCCTTACTAGGTGGTTATAATGTGGTATGCAGCAACCAGGGTGAAAAATCACTGTGTAAATGGTGGTTAGGTTTGAGAATTCCATTAGAAGTTGAGTTCCATTTCATTATGAATTAACCGAGCTTCTGAGAATTCATCTGAGAATCTCACCGCTGTTTTAAAATTTGTCTCTTTAGGAAAATGTATCCCAATTTATACACAGCTGACTTGCAAACTAACCGGAAACTTGCCAGTAAGGACTACTTGTTGGCAAAGGTGCCCCATCTATCTAAGTTGATTATGTCTGGCACATAGTAGACACTCAACTTGTCCAACTTAGTTGAATAATTTTGGAATGCAGCCTGTTCCTAAGTAAGAATCTGCCAACATAATTTTGCCCAAAACATTTTAAGCATTTTTGCTGATGTTTTCTCAATGATGATGTAACAGACACACTCCATGATGTGTCTAAGGATATACCAAGGAGATGTCAGGAATCCTTCCCAAATTACCACGTGAAGTTCCATAAGCCTCACTGTATTAGTCCATTCTCACACTGCCGCAAAGAACTACCTGAGATTGCCCCACAAAGAAATCCACAAAGAAAAGAAGTTTAGTTGGCTCATGGTTCCACGGGCTGCACAGGAAGCATGGCTGCGGAGGCCTCAGGAAACTCACAATCATGGCAGAAGTCAAAGAGGAAGGAGGCACATCTTGCATGGCCAGAGCAAGAGGGAGAGAGAAAAAGAGGAGGTGCTATACACTTTTAAGCAACCAGGTCTTCTGAGAACTCACTAACTATCCCAAGAACAGCAAGGGAGAAATCCCCCCTCTCCCTATAAATCAATCACCTCCCACCAGGCCCCTCCTCCCACACTGGGGGTTACAATTCAACATGAGATTTGGGCAGGGATACAAATCCAAACCATACCACTCACAGACAGCCATGTCATCATTTACTTCCAGAGCTGAGTCTTGAACTCCTTTTTCTAGTCAGGTGACCCATAGCTCAGTTAGAATCCCGACTTGTTCTGGTAGAATTGAAATGTGCTCTGTGCTTTTTATAAATAACGAATTGTAGCAAAGTCCTGGCCATATACAGAGTGCCTTTTTAGAAAGGAGAATAAATGATGCAGAAGCTCCAAAAAATGGCAAGATGTGCTTCTGTAATTTATTGGACCCCCTCCCCAGGAGATATATCAACATCAAGAGGCTTATTCATTCTTAAATCCCTGAAATCACAAGGGGAAATATCAATTTAACTAAATTAATCTCAGCGTCTTAAATCTTCACTGCAAAGCAAACTCTCAGAAAATTAAGAGTGCCATTTGTAACATCCTTCAGTTGTAAAGCACACACCTAAGGGACTCTGGTGGCAGTAACTGTCTCAAGTCATCCTACAGATGCAGGCAAGGCCATCCTCCTGCTTTTGGTTGCCTCCATGCATCCACTTACTGCGATGGCTTCCAGTTTCACAATCAGCAAAGCCCCACGGTGACATCTGCGTGCTAGCCTCCCATAGGAAAACTTCCGTAGTTGCATGTCAACACAAAGTTCTTTCAATGATGTTGAGCCTCAGAAGTGTCATTTTATTTATCAGAAGGCCACTTTTTGGTTTTTAAATGGCTTTGGACTTGCCACTTCTTTAAGTAGCCTTGACCAGAGAAGAGCAGCTGCTGTTCACCTGAGGCTGCGTTTGTAGCAATTCTCCAAAACTAGCATGCTGTGAATAGGACTGGTACATTCAGGATGGTACCCAGGTTTAAGTGAAAGGCTTTTTAAAAGTGCAACTGTCGATTTGCACATTGTCAGAGAAGAAAAACTAAGTGCTCACAACCATGGTGTTAAGTACTGTTTCCTTCTGTTTATGGTCCAGGAATTAATGGTGATATTAATACAGCCAAAGAGTGTGTCAGAGAATGAATGGCTCTAGCTCCTGAATGATTTTGTTTGATTAATGAATGGATGAATTTGATGGGGCACCTCATTCTCCAGGAGATGAATGTTACTCTTGACTTTTAGCTCTTCCTGATCCTGCACGCCCTGTTAGTCACTGAGTTGTGTTCATTCTTTCTGCATGTTGTCTTTTGAATCTGTTTCTTTGCTTCCTACATGACTAAAACCAGGCCATAAGATGACTTGGGTACAGAGCTCAGATTAGTACCTCCTCCCACTGTGGAACATTTGTGGACTCCACAGTCACCTTTAACAGAGGGGAATGATGTGGTGACATGGCTCATGACAGCAGAGAATCCGGTCCCAGGGAACCAGCCTCACCTCCCACGGTGTCCCTTCACAATGCTGGTATATTCTATACAGTCACAAAAAGGGGAGGCAGAAAAGGGGGTAAAATTAAAAAAAAAAAGGAGAAGAAAAACATGCAAGCATGGCTCTGGAGAAAAATATGCATTCCCATGTCCCTAACCAATAATTTTATCTAGTCACAGGTGTCTTTATTGTGGAAATGGCCTCTCTGTATTTCCCTGTGAGGTGTGGGAACTGAGAAAGTACAGCTGGGTTAGACACAAAATCAATATCGTCTGATTCGGCCTCAACAATTCATCGTGGCACTTTCCCACATCATCTCCTTCAAGAAGGCAATGCAACAGGAAAATCAGATTTTTCTCTAATCAAGGGTAAGGAATGATTTTTAGCTTTGTGAGAATCAAGGAACTTCAAAGAACTCAGTGTTGGTTGTAATATTACAGGCATTCAAATCCTGATTTCATATTGCAACAGACCGCCAAAATTTTCCTTTGATTATTATTTTTTGCTGTACACTACTAGAGAAGAAACAGCATATAATAAGCATGTTAGACATACACCTGCAATGTGGGGGGATCCCTGGATGGATGAATGGACTGTAAGTTTCTCCCAACAATTCACTTAGAAGAATGTGCTTCTCTGAAGGGAGGAGACGGGCGTGGAGAGGGGCAGAGGGAACCACTTTGCTGTCGATCACCACTGTTTTCTTCTACTATACATGTTTCTTGTTTTTGGAATTCATCACACTACAGAGAGTAACTCCAAGATATGTAATCTTAGCAGTTTCCTTTTTTGTCTCAAAAGAAACACAACAAATATTTGGCTAAAGAATTGTATTATGTGCAATTTGTATTTTAGATGAAGGCACAAGCTACCCAGCGTATGAAGAAACAATAGAGAATACTGGCAACTTACCAACTTATTTAGAAAAATACAATTTTGAATATCAATATGATAATTTTCAAAATTTAATATATTGAAGTGTCTGAGACCATTGTTATACCTTAAGAGTACCAGGATAAGGAGAGGTGAAAAAGTTTCCATGCTCAGAAACACCAACTAAAAATGGATTAAAAAACAGACACATGAGAGAGAGATCCAAGATGGCCGATTAACAACAGCTCAGGATTGTAGCTCCCAGTGAAAGCACAGAGAGCGAGTGGACGCCGCACTTTCAGATGAATTTTTGTTGCCCACAGACTAGGAGATTCCCGGCGGAGGAACCACACGGGTCGCCAGCGCGATTTTTTTGGCCGGCGCGGCTATTTTGCCGGCGCCCCAGCACGGCGCTTCTCGGCGCGGAGTATACGGGACGACTCCGGAACGGCTGGTCCCGTCCCCACAAGGAGAACAGCAATTGGAAGCGCTGAGGACTGAGAGTTTCAC
>CAUYLG010004249.1:0-74009 GCA_963573385.1 Cacajao melanocephalus | reverse complement strand
GTTTTTCAGTTCCATCAATTCATTTATATTCCTCTCTAAGTTGTCCATTCTCGTTAGCATTTCATTAAATCTTCTTTCAAGGTTCTTAGTTTCTTTGCATTGGGTTAGTACATGTTCTTTTAGCTCACAGAAGTTTCTTATGATCCACCTTCTGAAGCCTGATTCTGTCAGTTCGTCACACTCATTCTCTGTCATGCCTTGTTCTCTTGCTGATGAGGAGCTGCGATCCCCTGTAGGAGGAGAGGCATTCTGATTTCGGGTGTTCTCAGCCTTTTTGCACTGGTTTTTTCCCATTTTTGTGGATTTATCCACCTGTCGTCTTTGTAATTGCCGACTTTCAGATTGGGTCTGAGTGAACGTCCGGCTTGTTGGTGATGAAGTTTCCTCTGTTTCTTAGTTTTCCTTTGGCGGACGCTCCTTCCCCACAGAGCTTGGCCTTCCCGGGTTCAGCTGTGCTTACTGTGAAACTCTCAGTCCTCAGTGCTTCCAATTGCTGTTCTCCTTGTGGGGAGGGGACCAGCCGAGCCCGACTCAAAGGGCACCCAGTTGCGTATACTTCGCACTGAGAAGTGCTGCGCCGCGCAGGGGCACCAGCAAAACAGCTGCGCCGGCCAAAAGAGTCGCGCTGGCGACATGTGTGGCTCCTCCACCAGGAATCTCCCAGTTTGTGGGCCACAGAAATTCGTCTGAAATTGCGGCGCCCACTCGCTCTCTGTGCTTTCACTGGGAGCTACAATCCTGAGCTGTTGTTAATCCGCCATCTTGGATCTCTCCGCCCGGTGATGAAGTTTTTTCTGTTTCTTAGTTTTCCTTTGGCAGACGCCCCTTCCCCACACAGCTGGACCTTCCCAGTTTAGCTGTGCTTACTGTGAAACTCTCAGTCCTCAGTGCTTCCAATTGCTGTTCTCCTTGTGGGGATGGGACCAGCCGAGCCGGACTCAAAGGGCATCCCATCCCGTATACTCCACGCCGAAAAGCGCCGTGCCGGGGCGCCGGCAAAATAGCCGCGCCGGCCAAAAAAGTCACACTGGCGACCCGTGTGGCTCCTCCGCCGGGAATCTCCCAGTCTGTGGGCAACAAAAATTCGTCTGAAAGTGCGGCATCCACTCGCTCTCCGTGCTTTCACTGGGAGCTACAATCCTGAGCTGTTGTTAATCGGCCATCTTGGATCTCTCCTTTCAGAACACCCACTTTCATAACTACGGCAACTAGAATTCTATTCATTTAATTTAAGATGGGATTATCTTTCAGACATCTATTTTTCCCTGTGGACTTCTGAGAATACTATCATCTAAAATGCCAAAGTGTTTTTCATATATCTAGCTAAAAATGTCTTTCTTATTCTGTAATGTTTTAAACATAAATATTCTATGTATTTCTACTTAAAATCATCCTATTTGCCTTAGGTCCTAACTAGCTAAGAAATAGTCTTTATTCTGTCATCCAACATATTTACTTTCTAGCTCTCTTACTTTCACATCATTTGTAAACTTTGACAGTCACATATTCTACTCTTTACCTAAGTTATTGTTAAAAATGTTTAATAGGAGAGACTCTAAAGGAAACTGCTAGAAAGTTCCAAGATAATACTAATCTTAATCAGAAGGTTTTGAATTCAGACATTCAATTAATTATAAAGTTGTCTACCAGTGACACCTATTACGTTCCTAATACCAGTCAGAGATTACCATGGAATTCTTATAAAGCCTTGCAGAAATACAAATATATTTAAAGAAACAGTAAAATAACATTAACAAAAATAAATATGATTCCTGAATAAAGACAGTAGAGAGGATCTCAAACTCTCCTAGTACTCCTAATACTTTAGTAAAGAAAAGAGTGGTATAAATGAGCATATGATTAGTGGTGAAGACAGCACAATTACAGAACTGATTAATAAATGAGAAACAAGATACAGATTAAATTATAATGACTTGAGACAATCAAAGGAAATGCAGAAAAAATATATAAAAGAAAGTTTCTATGAAATGAAATGTGAACTAAACTGCCCAGAAAAAGAATATATCTTTTTCAAAAGAAAACTCATATTGAATAATCAATATTGTGAAATAGTCTTATGTTATTTAGCTCAAAGCTAAAGAACTCAGCAGATACACAGTCAGAATCAACAAGTCATCTATAGGCTGGCCTCAGATTTCTCTATACCACATTCCATCTTAGAAGACAGGGAGCAATGCCTAACAAAACCTGAGATTTAAAAAACTATGCTAAGATATCCTTCTGGTATAAAGACAAAGTATTTACACCATCCAAGAATCCAAAGACTAAAACACCCGAGAATTCTTGAACAAATTACTTGTGAAAGAAATCCATCAAACCAACTGATGGATTAAACTTAAGAACTCAAAAATGTATGGTAAAAGATAACGAGCATTGACTCCAATACAATGTAGCATGAAGGCTAAATATGGCTAAATATAAATGGTGTTTTCTGAATAAAATATAAATGCTAAAAACCTGCCAAAGTAAAAAGAACACAAAATGGAAATAAAGGTATAGGAAAAGCAGTGTTAATTTTCTTATCTTTCACAGCAGAGTCAAGTAATAACTGCCTAGAACTGAGATATGAAGTTAAGCAAACTCTATAATTTTCCATGTTTTTCATGATTTACTTGTTTCCTTTATATTCCTTTCCTTCCTATCAAATTTCCTTTATATTGAAAGGATCTCTCCAGAACCAAAATGATGCAAAGAAATATTTATCTGAGTTCAGCTGTTCAACTTTACTCATTCTTTTTCTTCTCACAAATTTAAGTAAAATTAGGCTGGGCACAGTGGCTCAAACTTGTAATTCCAGCACTTTGGGAGGCCAAGGTGGGTGGATCACCTGAGGTCAGGAGATCAAATCCAGCCTGGGCAACATAGTAAAACCCGGTCTTTACTAAATTAAAAAAAAAAATACAAAAAGTAGCCAGGCGTGGCAGTGTGCAACTGTAATCCCAAGAGGCTGAGGCACAAGAATCGCTTGAACCCAGGAAGTAGAGGTTGCAGTGAATGGATATCACAGCCACTGTACTCCAGCCTGGGTGACAGAGCAAGACTCCGTCTCAAAAAAAAAAAAAAAAAAAATTAAGTAAAATTACATTTACTATTTATTATGCACTTACAAAATTACATTGATCCAGGCATCCACCAACCCATCCATTTATGGTTCTGTATGTATATGTGCTTAGCAAGATGTCTCAAATGACATTGACCTAATATTAATTGTAAGGTTTACCTAATGGTAATGATCTGATGGAGGGAGTTTTGTTTTTAGCTTTCTTCTTTGTATACACCTTAGTTATAAAGTCCAGTGTTGTGGAGTACATGATATCTCGCCAAAATTTGTATGCTGAAGCCCTAATGTAGCTATGTTTTTGAAAATAAAGTCTTAAATAAGGTAATTAAGGATAAATGAGGTCATAAGAATGGGGCCCTAATCCAATATGAATGGTTTCCTCATAAAAAGAGGAAGAGACACTTGAGAATTCTTTCTTTCCTGTGTACACAAAGAGCCCAATGTGAGAACACAATGAGCAAGTCGTCATCTATAAGCCAGGAAGAGAGACCCTACCAGAAACCAACTCTGACAGTACCTTCCCTTCGTCTTGGAGTTCTAGCTTCTACACTGTGAAACTTTTGTTTAAGTCACCCAGTCTGTGGTATTTTGTTATAGCAACCCAAGCAGACTAATACATACAGTATTGTTGGAGAGAGAGAGAAAAAAAAACAGAGAGAGAGAGAGAAAGAAACACAGAGAAAAACAGAGAGAGACAAGAATCACTTTGTAACACATATCAATAGTTCTTATACATCATAAAATAAGAAGTGAGGTTATCAATTCTGACTTTGTGACCCCCCAGTGGCTCATGGTAATCAACGCTTCCTTTTCAAGATGCCTCAAACCTCTCTATTAGTGGAGCTTAATCGGTATATATATATAAAAAAAAAGTTGAATACAATGAAGGAGACTGGGACCAGAAAATACATCAGTGAGTTGTTGCAAGGTTAAGATCATTAAGAGGCAAGGAATCATGACTTTAATGAAATGGTCAATAGAAGGCTGTCATACTTTTACAAATAAATAAGAGGCAAAAAACAACAATAGAATGGGAGACACACTCCATAACAAATGTAAAGCCTACAGACAATCATAGATAAGAAAGGGAAGAATAAAAAGAACACAGATAGTAAAAACAAAACCAAGCAGAACTTTTTCTCTTTTTCCTAGTATATTTATATCCACTCAATAAATATAAACTGAGAAGGTTCTATATAAAAGATATGCAAGATAGAAGAGATACAAAGAAGAATTAAACACATCGAGTGGCTCACAGGGCATGGAGGTAAAGGGAGAGACAGATATAAACAACACTATCAAAATCATTTGATAAGTGTTAATAAAAGGACACCTACAGCCAGGTTCAGTAGTTCACATCTGTAGTCCCAGCTGTGTGGAGGCTGAGGAGGGAGGATAGCTTCAGCCCAGGAGTTCAAGTCTAACCTGGGCAACATAGCAAGACCTCGTCTCTAAAACATAAATCAGTAGGCAGGATGAGGTGGTTCACACCTGTAATCCCAGCACTTTGGGAGGCTGAGGCGGGCAGATCACCTGAGATCAGGAGTTCAAGACCAGCCTGGCCAACCTGGTGAAACCCTGTCTTTACTAAAAATACAAAAAATTAGCTGGGCATAGTGGCATGCACTTGTAGTCCCAGCCACTTGAGAGGCTGAGACAGGAGAATCGCTTGAACCCAGGAGGCAGAGGTTACAGTGAGCAGAGATCATGCCACTGCACTCTAGTCTGGGTGAAAGAGCAAGACTCAGTCCCAAAAAATAAAAATAAATTAAAAATAAATTGGGCTGGGTGCGGTGGCTCACAACCTGTAATCCCAGCACTTTGGGAGGCTGAAGTGGGTGGATCACCTGAGGTCAGGAGTTTGAGACCATCCTGGCTAACATGGTGAAATCCCATTTCTACTAAAAACACAAAAGATTAGCCAGGCGTGGTGGCGCCCGCCTATAATCTTGGCTATTCGGGAGGCTGAGGCAGAAGAATTGCTTGAACCTGAGGCAGAGGTTGTACCAGTAAGCCAAGATCGCGCCACTGCACTCCAGCTTGGGTGACAAGAGCAAAACTCTGTCAAAAAAAAAAAAAATTAATAAAAGAACACCTGAATTTCATAATGTTTAAGTAGGAATCTGCTATCCTCACCAGATCAGATGGGTTTTCTAGGCAGAAAAAAATAGAATGTATAAGGCACAAAAAAGTGAGAGGTCGACTGGAGACAAAGCTGAATGGATTCATGTAAGAGATGGATGAATGCTTGGAGATGAGGATGAGGAGATAGAAGTCCATAGTATAAATCCTAATGAATAGATTACTAAGGAGTTTACAGACTCCATTCCTTAGGGAGCCATGAAAGATGTTATGCTGAAAGTGATTAAACTAAACATATTATTATTCAATGATTACTCCAATTTCAAGTCTTATTTATTAATCATATACATTAAAGAACTGTTCACAATCTTCTGTCACTCAATAAAATATTTATTTGCTTTTTCAGAAAAGGTTTATTTCATTATAGCTAGTATTCAAATAGTAACTGACAATCTATTACAAATTTTAAACATCATTCTTTTGATTTAAAAAGTTGCACATATTCATCACAGAAAATTGAAAAAATAGTGAAAAGCAAAAAATAAAAATAAAACAGAAAACACCTACAATCCTAGCTCTCAGACACAAGCACTGTCAATTTTTTAACATAAATTAGATTCAAACAATTTAATCATCAGTGTTTTATTCATTCAACAATAAGTTGTATTTCTTTAACTTCTTTGAATACATTGTATTAAAAGCTGACTTACTCCCATCATATGGTATATGATATAAAAAATATACTCTGGCTGTGCGTGGTAGCTCATGCCTATAATCCTTGCACCTAATCATCCCACTTGGGAGGCCGAGGTAGGCGGACTGCCTGAGCTCAGGAGTTCAAGATCAGCCTAGGCAATTTGATGAAATCGCTCTACTAAAAATACAAAAAAAATTAACTGGGCGTGGTGGTGCACACCTGTAGTCCCAGCTTCTAGAAAGACTGAGGCATGAGAATCGCTTGAACCCAGGAGGCAGAGGTTGCAGTAAGTTGACATCACGCCACTGAACTCCAACCTGGGTGACAGAGTGAGACTCTGTCCCCCAAACCCCCCAAAATATGCATATACTTAATCCCATTTTATTGAATAATTAGGTTGCTTCTAGTCTTTCAGTAAATATACCGTGATAATGGCATATTTGCATACATGAGTATACCTTTAAACTAAATATTTGCTTTTAAACCTACCTAAAATAATTTTAATTATTATCTACATAAATATCTTCTCTAAAACGTACCTTTTTCTTTTTAACACCTCCATCAGGCAGAGGAAAATGGTCTTCTAGAAACTCACCGAAGGTAATCAAGAGTTTCTCCTTATATTCTTTTACATTAAGCAGTTTAGTTTTCAGGTCATTAAAGATTCTAATAAATTTAAAAAATTAAGAGAAACATTTGACTGATAAAACACATATGCACATGGAACAAGATATTCACAAAGTTGATAAAAAACTGTTAAAATTTCATTTGCTCAAACCAAATAACTAGCTTTTTGAAAATAATATTGTCTATATAACAAGTAGAGAAACCAAAGGTACAGTCAAGTCAAGTCATTCATAAAAGATCATATAGCTAATAGTTGACAAAAGTTAGGGCAAGACTCCTGATTCCTGGTAAAATTTACATTCATCTGTATTTCATGTAACACAACAAATAAAATATTTTTCCTATTTTAGAAACCTAGAACATAAAATTAATACCTGGATTCAGAAAATGTTTCAACTTTATTTTTCGATTCATTGTGCAGTACATTAAGAGATTCCATTATCTGTTGCTGTTCATCCAACCACCGTTGTTCCCTTCCGACGTGGAAAAAACAAAACAAGCAATATCCAAATAAAACTGTAAACGCCACTTGAACATATGTGAATGATTAATAGTAATTATAATATAAACATACCTTTCTAAGTCTTCCTTTAACTTTTCATTCTTTGACTCCATAGTGGATAGTACCATTTCAAGGTCATGTCTCAATTTTTGGAACTAGAATATAATAATTCAAATTAATTGCTTACTCTTTAATTCTACAGTTTTGTTTCTGAATGACAGTGAAATTTACATAGTGGTCCAGGATATTTCCATTCAGACATCAGTAGTAAAAAAGCCTAAGAGAAAGCATTTGAAAGGGCAAATATACAGTAGGTGCTAAGTTTGTGGTAGTATTCTATGGCTAAATACAAAAATCTAAGAAGGGGTTTTGAGTAGTAAATTTTAATTTCATATTGAAAGGCAAGTTAATGGTGTGTTTTCAGTAATCAGAAATTAGATACCTTTTCTAAGGAGACTGTACAAAACACACACAAACGACTATCACACATTCAATATTCATTCAATAAATCAATCAAATTTGTTGATCAACCATTGACTACTAGCCATTGTTCGAGGAGGGAGAAACGCAAAGGTAAACAGAACAAAGCAGGGAATCCAGACAATGTTTACTCCAGCAATGGTCAAGTGTCATAAAGAAAAAAAAAAATCAAAATAAAAGTAAAGGTATGAAGAACAACAAATGGATATTTTAGGTAGTATGATGTAGAAAGACTTCTCTGATCAGGTAACACTTAAATAACAGAGAAAGAAGACAAAGGAAAACATCATGTTATTCTCTAGCAAAAGAATGTTCTAGGGAAAGGGAATAGTAAGTACAAAGGCCAAGAAGCAGAGGTATGCTTGAGGCATTTGAGGAACAACAAAGAAGACTAAAGAGAATTACAATAAACACTAGTGTTCCATTCTCCTGATCACAAGGGTTTCCATTAGCTTTTTCTAAACATAAATCAGTGATAAGTTAAAGATGTATACTACAAACCCTAAAGTAACTATGAAAAAAAGAGAAAATAAATAATATGTCAATACTGATAATTAAGACACCAGCCTGGGAAACATGGCGAAACCCTGTTTAAAACCCCTGTGATTTTGAAATAAATATAAAAATTAGCCAAGTATGGTGGCACATGCCTGTAGTCTCAGCTACTTGGAAGGCTGAGGCAGGAGGATCACTTGAGGCCAGGAGGTGAAGGCTGCAGCAAGCTGAGATCATACCACTGCACAGCAGCCTGGGCAGCAGCGTGAGACCCTGCCTCAACAACAACAACAAAATACACAATCCAAGAAAGTAGGAAAGGAAGAAAACAAGAACAGAAAAAAATAGGATGAAAAGAAAGGTAAATCAAGGCTAAGCTTGGTGACTCATTCATGTAATTCTACCACTTTAGGAGGCTAAGGTGAAAGGGTTGTTTGAGGCCAGGAGTTCAAGGCTGCAATGAGCTATGATAGCAACACTGCACCCAGCCTGGGCAACTAAGTGAGATCCTCTGTTCTCAAACCTCCCCCCAAAAACAAAAGATAAATCAATAACATAGATTTCAATGCAACCATATCGATTACATTTAATACGGTCTAACAATGACATTAAATTGAAAAGTAATAGAAAGGTATCTAGAAAACTTCAAAACTATTTAGATACCAAAATCACACTTCTAAATAATCCATGGGTTAAAGAAGCAACCAACATGAAAATAGGAATTTATAACTGAGTAGAAATAAAAACATAACATCAAAATTTGTCTTTTTTTCCCCATCCCCCAGATATGCAACATCAAGGTTTTTGGGATCGACCAAAAGCAATACTCACATGAGAATTTAGAGTACTAAAAGCCTATTTGAGAGAGGTGACATCACTACAAACATTAAAATGATAATGGAGAAATGCTATGGACAACTTTGTCACTAAATATGACAAATTGGATGAATTCTTTGAGAGACATAAACTACCAAAGCTCATTTAGACAAATAAGAACTCTGACTGGCTCCAGAGAACTAGAATTTGTAATTAAAAATTTTCACAGATGTAAATTTTTATTCATCTCTAAATTTTTATTCAGTTTATGAGAAAATTTTAGGCCCAGATGGTTTCACCTGTGAATTCAAACAAACACTTCTGGAATAAAAAATTACCATTCTACATAAACTCTTTTGAAGAGGAGAGAATACTTCCTAATTTGTTCTATGAGACTGGTATTACCCTTACATCAAAGCCTAACAAAGGTATCACAAGAAAGGAAAACCACAGATCAATATTCCTCATGAACACAGAAGCAAAAATCTTACAAAATTTCAGCAAATTAAATTCAGCAATAAATAAGAAAGTTAGTATTCTATGGCTAAGTGGGGTTTATCACAGAAAAATACAGTTAGGCAAGCAGATAAAATCAATTTTAAAAATCAATGTAATTCACCATCTGAACAGATTTAAAAAAGGAAAAAACATTTAATAACTTCAATAAATTCAGGAAGAGTAAGTGACAAAATTCCATATAAATTCATGATTTTAAAATAAAAGACTTAGGCTAGGAGCAGTGGCTCATGCCTATAAACCCAGCACTTTGTGAGGCCAAGGCAGGAAGATCACCTGAGATCAGAAGTTCAAGACCAGGAAGGCCAACATGGTGAAACCCCATCTCTACTAAAAATACAAAAATTAGCCCAGCACGGTTGCGAGAGCCTGTAATCCCAGCTACTCGGGAGGCTGAGGCAGAAGAATTGCTTGAACCCAGGAGGTGGAGGTTGCAGTGAGCTGAGACCGTGCCACTGCACTCCAGCCTGGGCAACAGAGTGAGGCTCTGTCTAGAAATAAATAAATAAATAAATAAATAAATAAATAAATAAACTGTAATAGAAGAAAATTTCCACAGTCTGATTAAAAGCATCTATGAAAAACGTACTGCTAACTTTACACTTAACGGTTAAAGGGCAAATGCTTTCCAATAAGATCAGAACAAAGTAAAGATGTCCATTCTTACCATTTCTATTCAATATTTTACTGAAGTACAAGTTCTAGGACAGCAAAATAACGCCCAAAAATGATACAAAAATCATGCAGAAGGGAAAAGATACGTAAAACTGTGTTTGATCTCAGATAATATGTAGAAAATTCTGCAGAATCTACAAAAAAGCTACCAGAATAAGTTTCTCAAGCTCACTGAATACAAAATCAATAAATATTAATTATATTTCTATTTATTAGTAATAAATAATTAGAAATTGAAATATAAAAGAATACCATTTTAATAGTCAAAATTATGAAATCATAAAGGGATGAATTTGACAAAAGATGTGCAAGACCTGTATGCTGAAAAGTACAAAACACTGGTGAGACATAATTTTTAAACACCAAATAAATGGGGATCTAAATAAATAGAAAGATGATATAGTGCTAATGGATCTGCATTCACACTAAATATGTTAAAGAGAAATTTCAATCAAAGTTCCAGCTTTTTATGGAGCAGAATGACAAACCAATTCTAAAAGTTACACAGAAATATGAAACAATTTTGAAAAGAACAAAGCTAGAGAATTCATAATACTTGATTTCAAGACTTATTTTAAAGATTCGGTCAAAAAGATAATGTGGTATTGGCTTAAAGAAATACTTAAAAAAATAGAAATAACCAAAGCACAGAGAAAAATAGAGTTTAGAAACAGATACACACATATATGTTCATTAATTTTCAAGAAAAGTGTAAAGGAAATTCAAAAAAGAGTTTTTTTCAACAAATACTGCTGGAACAGTAAGTATCCAAATTTAAAAAAATGAACCGATATTAATAACCCATACTATATATATATATATATATAAACATAACTCAAAATGGATCATGAACCTAAATACTGAAACCTTAAACTTAAAAACTTCTAACAGAAAACATAGTAGAAAATCTTTATGACCCTGAGTTGGGCAAACAGTTCTTAGATTTGAGCTCAGATCTTAATAGAAAACTTAATAAAATGGAGTTAAGCCTGGGCAACATGGCAAATCCCATCTCTACAAAAAAAAACACAAAACTTAGCCAGACGTGATGGTGTGCACCTATAGTCCCAGCTATTGAGGAGGCTGAGATGGGAGAATCCCTTGAGACTGGGAAGTCAAGGCTACAGTGAGCTGAGATGATGCCACTGCACTGCAGCCTGAGTGATGGATGGACGGACAGACGGATGGATGGACGGACGGACGGACAGACAGATGGAAGGAAGCAAGGAAGGAAGAGGGGAGGGAGGAGACAGGGGAGGGGAGGGGGAGCTGGGGAGGGGAGGGGGGAGCTGGGGAGGGGAGGTAGGGAAACAATCGTGCAGCAGAGTTAACTCAACAGGCCTAGACTGAAAACCTTGGACATGACTAAAGCCTGTCTTCAGAACTGTCCTCAGTCAGTTCCCTGAAAATAAGCTCTGAGCCTTTGGAATATTCTGCTTGATGAGTATTTTTCTATCTCTAGAGCCTTGGGTCACATGGCACAGTTTGATTAGAGTTTATGCTAACTATGTGATTTGTGTTGAATCAATTTTTACTCTAAGGGTGATGGAATCTACATAGTTAAGTTCAGTCACACAATCGTTGCATGCATACTTGACTGACTCCCAGTAAAAACCCTGGACAACAAGGCTCAAGTGAGCTTCCCTCATGACAACTCATCACATGAGATGTCACACTTAGTTACAGGGAGAATTAAGCACATCCATGCAACTCTATTGGGAAAGAACTCCTGTAAGCGTACCCCATGTGCTTTTCCTTTGTTCATTTTAATGTTCCTTCTCACTTTAATAAACTGAAACCAAGAGAAGAGCAGTTATTCTGAGTCCTGTGAGTCTATCCCACAAATCATTGCACCTGAGGGTACAATAATTAGAGTAAACTGACACAACTAACCTCACAAATGAGATTTGGTATACTAACTCCTGCTAGCTAAAACATGGGGAAAGCACTGATTGTGAAAAGAAAGGATTGCAGGGTAGGTAAAGATGAACTTTGATGCCTGATGGTTACTGAGTCACCAATCGTATAAAACAACAGCTGCACTGTGATAAGTTACTGTAGGCAGAAGTTACCAGTAAGATATAGAAATGACAGAACCAGCTCCCATAGAGCTGGCTCACTGAATGTATAACAAAATGTAAAATAATGAGAAGCAAGCTAAATATACAATCCCCTTCTTATTTTTAACTGTAATGAAAAATAGCTAAAATGAAAGTTTTTGGGACAGATGGTGGCACTGCATCAAGTTTGGATTTTGGCCACTTTAAGCTACAGTTGCTGCTTTAGGGTTGCTAAGGGCTGCTACCAAAGGGAAAAAACTTGCTGGGTCATCTATCATTAATCATTCTAAATTCGTTGTGTTGGAAATTTGGTGGATCTTTTTCAATGTGAAGAATCATTATCTCAGCCGAGCACAGTGGCTCACAGCTGTAATCTCAGACTTCGGGAGGCCAAGGTGGGAGGACTGCTTAAGACCAGGAATTTAACACCAGTCTGAACACAGTGAGATCCTATCTCCACACACACAAAAAAAAAAACAAAAAAATAAATAAATAAAAAATAAAATTAGCCAGGTATGGTAGCACACACCTGTACTCCTAGCTACTTGGAAAGCTAAGGCAGGAAGATCATTTGACCCCAGGAGTTTGAGAAAAGACAGCTATAATTATGCTATACTCCAACCTGGGCAACAGAGTAACAGCCTGTCTCAAAGGAAAAAACATATATATGGGGGTGAGGGTGGGGAGAATTATCTTTCATTCTGAGAAAATATCCATGTCTTATTATATTATTATTTCTTGCCTTCCATTTTTTAAAATATTCTGCAACTTCTAATAGTAAAATTTCATAATTCTACTCTAGTTTTCTTTCTTCTATTATTCCAATTGTCTGGTTTTCCCATTCCTGACCCATTCTTTACATTTCCGTGACTATAGAAACTTGGTTGCCATGTGGCGGTGTTAAGAGGTAGGGTCTTTGAGAAGTAATTGGGTCATGGGGGCTCCACCCTCACGAACTGACTAATGCCATAAATGCCAGAGTAGGTTAGTTATCATTGGAGTTCAGCCCCCTTTTCCTTTCTCTTGTATTCACTTCCACCTTCTTTCCATTTGCCATGTTATAATACAGTAAGATGGCCCTCCTTCACCAGAAACAGCACCACGCTCTTAAGATTCTCAACCTCCAGAACTTTTAAGTTCCGCAGTTAAAAATTTGGAACATTTTTTCTGTTGGTGTTAAAGTGAGAGGAAACATTAATATGAACAAAGAAAAAGGTACATGAGGTAACGTTACACGAGTTCTCTGCCAGTAGAGTTGCACAGATGTACTTAATTGTGCCTGCAGCTATGTGTGAACAAACTTTTTAAGTAAACTTTTTCAGCTATAGGTGAATAAACTTGAAAAATAAATTACTGTTTACGGTATTCTGCAATACTAGAAGAAAACAGACTAAGACAGCGGTCCTTTGTGACCGGCTTTTTTCATTTAGCATGTTTTCAAGGTACCTCTGTATTTTAGCATGTATTTGTACTTCATTTCTTTTTATTGTCAAATAATGTGCCACTGTTAGGATATAATACATTTTATTCATTCATCAACTGATGGATATTTGGGGTTATTTCCCCTTTTTGCCTGTAAGAAAAATGATGCTACGAAGATTCATGTGTAACTTTTTGTGTGGATCCATACATGTCTTCATTTCTCCTGGGTATATATCTAGGAATGAAACTGCTGTGTCATATAGTGACTCTTTTACCTTTTGAAGTATTTCCACACTGCTTTCTAAAATAGTATACCATTTTACATTGCCACTAGCAATGTATTGCTGTTCCAATTTTTGTACTTCTTCATCAACCCATGTTATTGTCTGTTCTTTAATTATAGCCATCCTAGATGGTATAAAGTGGTCCTGTTTTAAAAACTAGCATTGTTATTTTGTGGAATCAAATTTTTTTCTTATCCTCTGGATGATATTATTTCTTTAAATTCTTGTTGGTTCCCTGAATTGTGTCTCCTTGAGGCTCATCTGCTCAGTTGTTTTGAACTTCCGTCTTTCAATTTGGAGGGATTTTATAGATGTCTATAATTCTTGTCTGGACATTCATATTTAAAACTCAAAAACTTACTAAGAGTGCTATGTTTATGAATAAGGCTTTCTGATGAGTGGCCACCCTGCTTTTTTACGGGGGACTCCATATATGACTTAGAAATATTTTCTCCTGAAAATATTTTATCTCTTGTCTAAGGCTATGTTCTTTTTTGATTAGCAATTAAGTCATTTTTCTCTTCTCACTTTTATTATACACAGTCAAGAGAAGACAAGCCGTACCTTCAACACTTTGCTTAAATATTTCCTCAGCCAAAGATTCAACTTCATTCCTCGTAAGTTTTATATTTCACAAAACACTAGGGACCTCTACAGATAGAGCAATGGAAGGAACTAACAGTACACCATGCAGAATAAAAATGTTAACTTGATCTTTCTGACTTTTGATCTGCACACCACCCCTACTAACCACCCAACCTGGTAATCCTGAGTCAAGAGCCTCACTAGTTTAATGTCTCTGTATCATATACTTCCAGTTTTCAGATATATGGGTAAGAAGTTAGTAACAGTAAGCTAAGAAGATTTAACCATCTATATTCTGACTTTAAAGAAAAAGCTTTGATTTTAATTCCACACTTGAACTCTGAGTTTTATAGTAACAGGTTCCTTCAAATCCCAAGGCTTTCTTCATTTCTGTGGGGGGCAGACAAACTCTTTTCATCACTATTTCTGTCTCTAGACACATAAATACTTATCTCTTTCCATGCTCTACAACTTGTTAAAATTTTTGTTTGCTTCTGTCTTCTCTTCTATATTTTAACCATATGAACTGACACTTTGAAAACATGACATTACTGACATTTAAGTTTTGAGAAACGATCCTTTTCTGGATTTTCCTATTTAAAACTAGAAAATTCATGTCTTCCAAAAATTCATGTCTTCCTCACATGCAAAATACATTCATTCCATCCCAAATAGCCATAAATAAGCATTAAGTTATTCTAGCATCAACGCAAAAGTTTGAAGTCTAACATCTGATCTAAATATGATTTAAATTAAATGAGTGAAATTCATAGTACAATAGATTTTGAAGCAAATTGATCTCCAGCTGTGAACCTGTGAAAACAAACACATTATATGTTTCAAAAATACAATGGTGGGAGGGATATAGGACAGACATTCCCATTCCAAAAGGAAGAAATAGGGAAGAAGTAAGGGGTAACATGTCCCAATTAACTCCCAACACAACAGAGTAAACATTAAATCTTAAGGCCCAAGAATAATCTTTGGCTCGATGCCGTCTGTCAGGCCCACTAAGGTGAAGGTGGTCCTGCCCCTACAGCTTTGCTGAGCAGGGATTTGGGGCTCCACAGCTCTGAGCATCCTTGTTCCTACAGCTTGGCAAAATGGCCCTCCATCAGCTATCTATTCTTCATTCACGGCATCACTGTGTCTGGGCACCATGGTTCTCCTGGGCTGAGGTCACAAGCCCAGGGCTCTACCAGGAGGCTCCTTCCTTTAAAACCCAGGTGGAACTTGCCATTATCCCTGGCTTGTGCATTCTGCATCCTGGAGGAAATCTGACCCTCCAGAAGGGTGATCACTGCAGCCTCTGCCACACTGAAGCTACACCTGAGGCAACTGATGAACACAGCCCACAACAGGAGTTTATGCTGGGCAGTGTGGCCCAAGGTCCCACAGACTCCTGTTGCCCTTATGCTGCATTCTTTCTTTGTCTTGAACAATAGCTCCTGGCTTCACTGAGATTACTGACTAATCTCCTTATCAGATGGTCATTTGGCCACACCCTTTAAGTTTGTTCCCAGCCTTTCTCCTTCTTTACAATATGGATAGGCTTATAATTTTTCAAACATTTAAATTCTGCTTCATTTTTGATTAGCAATTTCTTTAAGTAATTTTTCTCTTCCCACATTTTGCCATATACAGTCAAGAAAAGCCAAGCCATATCTTCGACACTTTTCTTAAATAATTCCTCAAAGATTCAACTTCATTCCTTTTAAGTTCTATCTTTCACAAAACACTAGGGCAGGAATGCAATTCAGCCAAGTTCTTTGCCTCTTTATAATAAGAATGGCATTTACTCCACTGTGCAATAACACTGTAATATTGTAAAAGATATATTTAGTCTTTGTCTCTATTATGGTATCTCTTTTTTTTGGAGATGGAGTCGTTCTTTGTTGCCCAGGCTGGAGTGCAGTGGCATGATCTTGGCTTACTGCAACCTCCACCTCCCAGGTTCAAGCGATTCTTCTCCCTCAGACTCCCAAGTACCTGGGATTACAGGTGCATACCACCACGCCCAGCTAATTTTTTTTTGTATTTTTAGTAGAGATGGGGTTTCACCATGTTAGCCAGGATGATCTTGATCTCCTGACCTCATGATCCACCTACGTGGGCCTCCCAAAGTTCTAGGATTACAGGTGTGATGTGGTATCTTTTTATACCCATGAGTTGACTGATGGCTGGCAGCCCCTCAGTAACATCAGTATGGAGGGTTAGGACTTTCAGCACCACCCCTCAAAACTGGGGAGGAAAGATGAACTGAGAGTTAAGCTGGTCACCAATGGCGAATGACTTAATCAATCAATCGTACCTATATAATAAAGCTTCCATAAAACCCCAAAAGGACTGGGTTTGGGTAGCTTCTAGATAGCTGAACACAGGCAAGTTGCCAGAGAGTACCATGTCCAGAGATGGCATGAAAGCTCCATGCCCCTTCCACCATGACTTGCCCTACGCATCTCTTCCATTTGGCTGTTCATCTGTATCTTCTGTAATGTCTTTTTTGTTGTTATTGTTTGTGAGACAGGGTCTCACTCTGTTGCCCAGGCTGGAAGGCAGTGGCGTGATCATGGCTCACAGCAGCTCGACCTACCAGGCTCAATCAATCCTCTCACCCCAGCCTCCTGAGTATCTGAGACTACAGGCACACACCACTACACACAGAAGATATCTGTATTTTTTTGTAGGGACAGGCTTTTGCCATATTGCCCAGGATGGTCTTGAACTCCTGGGCTCAAGTGATCCATCCTCTTCAGCTTCCCAAAGTGCTGGGATTACAGGTGTGAGCCACCATGCCCAGCCATGTGTCCTCTGTAATATCTCCTATAACAAATGAGTAAATCAAAGTAAGTTTATCTCTAAGTTCCGTGAGCTGCTCTGGCAAATTAATCAAAACTGAGGAGGAAGGAATCATGGAAACCCCTGATTTATAGCCAGTCAGTCAGAATAGAGATGGCAATCTATTACTGGCAACTGATATCTGAAACTGAAGTCAGGCATGTGGGACTGAGTGCCCAACCTGTGGGATCTGATGCTGCCTCCAAGTAGATAGTGTCAGAACTGAAATGAACTAAGAGGACAGCCAACTGGTGTCTGGGTGAGAATAATCTGGAGAATCTGACAAACAACTGGTTGCTGGTATGGAGAATTCCCCAAACATTTTGGTAACCAGAGGTGCTACATTGTATTGAGTGGTGAGAGAGATTAGGAAAAACACTGATTGTTTCCTCTCTATCCTTAGAAACATGTTCTTTCTTTACATGTGACATCTATCAAAACGGCCATTACTGTGCATATTTCCACCAATATTCTTTTCAGAACTATTCAGATATTCTCTAAGAAAACTGAGGCTCTCTACAGCTCTCTTATAACCTCAGTTCCCACCAGACTTGCCTTTAAAGGTCCACTCACAGCAAGTAGGCCTTTGTATGCATTTTAAAATTCTTCCACCTACTACTGATTACCCAGTTCCAAAGATGCTTCCACATTTTTTGGTATTTGTTATAGTACCACCGCCACTTCTCAGTACCAACTTTCTGTCATACTCCATTTGGTCTCCTATAACAAAATACCACAGACTGGGCAGTTTATAAAACTAGAAATTTATTTCTCACAATTCTGGCAGCTAGGAAGTCCAAGATTCAATGTCTACTGAGGACCCACTTCTTCAGAGACAGTACCTTCTAGTTGTGTCCTCACATGATGGAAGGGGAGGACACTGGTCTCTTCAGACATTTATAAGGGCATAAATTTCACTTATGAAGGCCCCACACTCAGGACCTAATCACCTCCCAAAGGTCCCACCCCCTAATACCATCACAATGGGGAATAAATTTCAACGTATGGATTTTGGGAGACACAAATGTTTAGTCCATAGCAGAAGGAGATGCATGTATGGGGTCATTAAGCTATGTTTAATATTTTGCTTTTGTTATGAAATTTAATCAACTGAAAACTAGATATGAGATTAAGGTTTACATATAACCACTAACTTCAGCAATTCGGATGCAAAAATCGAGTTCAAAATTCGAATCTTCAGGCCAGGTGCCGTGGCTCAGGCCTGTAATACCAGCACTTTGGGAGGCTGAGGTGGGTGGATCACGAGGTCAGGAGTTCAAGACCAGCCTGGCCAGCATGGTGAAACTCCATCTCTACTAAAAATACAAAAATTAGCTCGGTGTGGTGGTGGAAAGTAGATTTAGATGTAGATGCAATCCCATCTACTCTACTGAGGAGGCCGAGGCAGAAGAATTCCTTGACCTTGGGAGGCAGAGGCTGCAGTGAGCCAGTATGTCACCACTGCACTCTAGCCTGGGCAACAGAGTGAGACTCTGTCTCGAAGAAAACAACCAAAAAAATTTCAAATCTTTAAAAAATATTTTGTTCAATAAAACATAACTTTTAAAAAGTGGAAAATTTAATATGGTTTCAGAGTGGTTTCATCCTGTTTCTTATGTCATGAACTTATTTAAAATAGTTAGAAATTATTTGGGGTTACTACGAATTTATTGAGTAACTTACCTCTTCTTTTCCTAATGTTAAGAGAACATCTTCAGTCAAAGGAATTACTACAAAAGCAAAATAAAACAAAATACACATGTATTTAATTCCCAAAAATCAAGAATTTTGCAGTTTTCTAAGACAACTCTTTCCCTCGCCATTTATATAATATACAGCTTTTCTTCCCCCGAGACAGAGTTTCACTCTGTCACCCAGGCTTCAGTGCAATGGTGCAATTTGGCTCACTGTAACCTCTGCCTCCCTGGTTCAAGCAATTCTCGTGCATCAGCCTCCTGAGTACCTGGGATTACAGGCCTGCACCACCATGACTGGATAATTTTTGTATTTTTAGTAGAGATGACAGTTTTGCCATCTTGGTCAGGCCGGTCTCAAACTCGTGACCTCAAGTGATCCACCTGCCTTGACAATACACAACTTTTTATGAAATATGTGCAGTTTTCATTTTATTTTTATTTAATATCTTTGCACATACAGCCAACTATATATAATTTTAGATAAATTTGATCCTATTTGTGTACCGTTTAGTGTCTTTTTCTTATCTTTTGTTCTTCAAACCCTCAAAAGCAAAGCTAATAATCTATAGTGTGTTCCTCAAATACTTTCCCTATAGTCATCTATCCTATGTACACATATGTAACACACATATACATATACATATACTTAAAAGGGTTATTATTTTTATCATCATTGGTTTTACAAGAATGGGGTCATATCACACATATCACATTCATCTTATTTTCATTCAATAAAACCCCTAGGGAAACCTAGACCTATATAGGTCTAATTTGTAACTTTCAATGGCTGCATAATATTCCAAAATGAATATACCATAATATATTGACTGACTGTCCTATTGAACACTTTGATTTTAGACTTTGTGTCTAGTTTTTAGCCACAACAGACAAGGATGCAATAAGCATACTTTTATATATGTTTTTATGTACTGGTGCTCTAATTTCTATAGAACAGATTTCCAGAAATGAAATTTCGGAGAACGAAACACGTACTTTGAATCTGAATAGAGAATGTCAGCTTTCTAAAGACATTCCCATGAGCTATGAAAAAAAAAAACAGCAAAAAATACTACAAACTCTTTCTAAAATTTTTGCCAGCCTGACGAGTAGAAACAAATATGTAATTTTGTATAGCAAATTTTAATGTGTTCAATCCTTATGCTAGAAATTTTCCTATTCTAATGAAGTATTATTTCCAATTTCACAAATGATATGCTACTAAAAACTTTCAAAGGTACCTGCTATTCTAGAAATCCTTCTAACAGGAAAGAACTTTCTACATGTGCTTCATAGATAGGTTTGTATTAAAACTGGTTGTAGGCAGCTAGTAAATTATTTCAAAGCTACTAAGTTATTTGGTGCCTGGTAAGGGCTTGCTCTGTGCTTCCAAGATGGTGTTGTCTTGCTTTATCCTCACATAGTGGAAGGCGAAAGAGAAAAAAGAATAGACACTGCCTTCAACCTCTATTATAAGGTCACTAATCACATCCTAAAGACCTCACCTTTTAACATTATCATACTGATGATTAAGTTTTAACATGAATTTTAGGGGACATATTTAGGCCATAGTAGACAGCTATTATCAAAAAGGCAGAAAGTAACAAGTGTTGGTAAGGATATAGAGAAACTGAAACCATGTACACTGTTGGTGGGATTGTAAAATGGTACAACCATTATGGAAAATAGTATGGCAGCTCCTCAAAAAACTTCAAATAGAACTATCATATGATCTACTAATTTTATCTCTGGCAGACATCCAAAAGAATTGAAAGCAGGGCCTCAAAGAGATAACTGCACATCCATGTTCACAGCAGCACTCATATTCACAGTAACGAAATAATAAAAGCAACCCAAGTTTCCATTGACAGATGAATGGATAAACAAACTGTGGTATATACATATAATGGAATACTATTTAGCCTTAAAAAGAGAAGGAAATTCTGACGTGCTACAACATGGAAGAACTATGAGGACATTACACTAAGTAAAATAACTCAGCCACAAAAACAAATACTATATGATTCCATTATATGAGGTATCTAAACCAATTAAATTAATAGAAAGTAGAATTGAGGTTGCCAGGGCTGGGGGCAGATGGAAAAGGAGTTGCTGTTTAATGTGTATCGAGTTTCAGATTTCCAAGATGAAAAACTTCTGAAGATACACTGCACAAAAATGTGAATATACTTAACACTACTATGAACTGTATACTTAAAAATGGTTAAAATTGTAAATTTTATATTTTACCATGATCAAAAAAAATTTTTTAAACTAAACAAAACCTCAGGGACTTGGGTAACTATAACAAAAGGTCTAATATTCATGCTATTGGAACTCCAAGAGAGGAAAAAGAAGGTGGGGGGAATTGCTGAAAAAATATATCAAATGATAGCTAAAAAGTTCTCAAATTCTACGAAAGACAGAAATCTACATATTCAAGAATCTGAGCGACTCCTAAATAAGATAAAGCCAAAGAAATCCATGCCCAGATACATCATAATTAATTTTCTAAAAGCTGAAGACAAAGAAAAAAATCCCCAAAGCAGCCAGAAGAAAAAAAAAAAAAATCAATGCCTTCTCTATAAAGCAAAACCCAACAGAACGATAGCATATTTCTCATCAGTACCAAGGGAGGCAGAGAGAAGTGGCACATTTTCAAGTGCTAAAAGAAAACAACCCTGAATTGCATATCCAGTGAAAATATCCTTCAGGAATGAAAGAGAAATCAAGACATTCTCAGATAAAGAAAAACTAAGAAAATCTGTCACCAGCAGACCAACTCTAAAAAGAACGGCTCAAGAGAGTTCTTGAAACAGAAATAATAAAAGGAATTTTAGAAGGTAAGAAAGGAAGAACAAACAATAAAAAGAATAAAAACATGGACTAAAGCTACCATAAATCCTACAGCCACAAAAAAATAAATTCTGCTAACAACTTCAGCAAGCTTGGAAATGGATCCTTCCTCAGGCCTTTGAGGAGAATCTATCATTGCAGCCATGAAATCCCTAAGCAGAGGACCCAGTTAAGCTGTGTCCAGACTCCTACTTGCAGAAACTGTGAAATAATAAATGTCCTCAGACTCCTGACCTACAGAAATTGTGAGATAATGAATGTGTATATAAACTCCAAAAAGCCTAAAACAAGATTGAGAAAATGTTAATAACTGTAGAATCTGGTCTCTGAGTTTATTGCAGTTAACTATATATTTTTTGAAACTTTTAAGTTTGAAAACTTGTATAATTGGGGAGATGGGGGCCCCCCGAGATGGAGTTTCTTTCTTGCTGCCCAGGCTGAAGTATAATGGAGGGATCTCGGCTCACTGCAACCTCTGCCTCCCAGGTTCAGGCGATTCTCCTGCCTCAGCCTTCCAAGTAGCTGGGATTACAAACATGCACCACCACGCCTGGCTAATTTTTCCATTTTTAGTAGAGACACGGTTTTACCATGTTGGCCAGGCTGATCTCGAACTCCTGACCTCAGGTGATCCACCCACCTCAGCCTCCCAAAGTGCTGGGATTACAGGAGTGAGCCACCACACCCAGCTGTTCTAATTTTAACAAACATGCTATATGCAAAAAATCAGAAAGAATCTAAGAGGACTCTTAAATTGGTAGCTGATCAAATACACTTGATCAAATACACCATTCAATGAGTGAGGAAACATAAAAGGTCAATTCATGAATCTGAGATGTCTATAAAATATTTTAGAAAAGATGCCTAGGAGATACAAAGATATTAGAGTCTGATATTGCAGAGAAGTCTGGTTTAAATATACAGATTTGTAAGTTGTTACTGGTTGATTTGTGTCCTCATCTCCAAATTTATGTTGAAATCCTAATCCCAATACCTTTGAATATGACTGTATTTGGAATTGGGTATTTCAAGAGGTAATTAAGTTAAAATTAGGTCATTAGGGTTGGCCTTAATCCAGTAACACTGGTGTCCTTATAACAGGAGATTAGGACACAGAGGGAAGACCATGTGAAGACATAGAAAGAAGACGGACATCTGCAAGCCAAGGGAAGAGGCTTCAGAAGAAACTAACCTTATTGACACCTTGATCTTTAACATGTACCTTCCAGAATTGTGAGAAAATTAATTTTTGTTATTTAAGCCACCTAGTCCATAGTAGTTTGTTATGACAGCCCTAGTAAACTAATATGGAAATTACTATCATAGATATAACAGATAAAAACTGAAGATATAATGCTGGTATAGCATATAGGGTCTCTGAAGAACATGAACAAACACATGGAAGTTATTATTATTGTTCCATTTACAAAACACAAGCAGAGTAGATTTAGTATAATTCTTATGGGCCCTAGGATTGCTGGAATGATAAATGAGCATTGGTTTTAACTCAGGGGCACCAGTTGCATTAGCCCTTATCACGAGTTAACCTGTCCTTTTATATAACACATAAAAACAGGAGCAGAAGAGAATCGCTTGAACCCAGGAGGTATAGGTTGTGGTGAGCCGAGATAGCACCATTGCACTCCAGCCTGGGCAACAAGAGCGAAACTCTGTCTCAAAAACAAAACAAAACAAAAAAACAGGAGCAGAAGATATAATGCTGGTATAGCTTATAGGTATAGCTTATAGAACATGAACATTTTAATATCTGAGGCTGGGCACCGTGGCTCACGCCTGTAATCCCAACACTTTGGGAAGCAGACTTGGGTAGATCATTCAAGGTCAGGAGTTCAAGACCAGCCTGGCCAACATGGCAAAACCCCATCTCTACTACAAATACAAAAATTAGCCAGGCACAGTGGCAAGCACCTGTAATCCCAACTACTTGGGAGGCTGAGACAGAAGAATTGCTTGAACCTGGAAGGTGGAGGTTGCAGTGAGCCAACATTGTGCCACTGTACTCCAGCCTGGTGACAGAATAAGACTCTGTCAAAAAAAATTAAAATCACAATTGTATAATACTACACATCTATTGGAAATTCTCAAATTAATGACTAACAGGTAGTAGTTATGATGTGGAAAAATGGTTGACACTGGCATGAAGACAGTAATTAAAGCAAATTATGGATAAAATTGTCTAGGAAGAGAATGAGGAGAAAACAATTGCTCCTTGGGGAATTTCAATAATTGGGATAGAGAATAATAAGCCTATAAAGGAGACTAAGAAGGGAAGCATGAGATGGAGGACAGTTAAAGGAAACAGTGGGAGAAGAAAGCAGCAGGGAGACATATAGAAAAAGAGGGTACATTCCAAATATGCAGGGACACTTTGGAGACAGTCTAAGTTTGGTTCTAGACCACCACACTAAAGCAAGTATCATAACAAAGTGAGTCACACAATTTTTTTGTTTTCCCAGTACACATAAAAGTTTTGTTTACATTATGCTATAGTTATTAAACTATGCATTAGCATTATTTCTAAAAATGTATATACCTTATTTAAAAAGAAAAAACATCACTAAAAAATGCTAACTGAGATGCCTAATCTCAGCCTTAGGTGAGCTGTAATTTTTTCTGGTGTAAGGTCTTGTCTCAGTGTTAATGGTTTATGACTGATCAGGATAGTGGTTGCTGAAGGTTGGGGTGGCTGTGGCCATTTCTTAAAATAAGACAACAATGAAGTTTGCCACGTAGATTGACTCTTCCTTTCACAAAAAGATTTCTCAGTAGCATGAGATGCTGTTTGATAGCATTTTACCTACAGCAGAACTTCTTTCAAAATAAGTCACTCCTCTCAAACCGTGACATTGCCTTACCAACAAAGTTTATGTAATATTCTAAATCTGTTGCTGTTGTTTCAACCATGTTCAAAGCATCTTCACCAGGACTAGATTCCATCTCAAGAAACCACTTTTTTTGCTCATCCATGGGAAGCAACTCTTCATCTGTTCAAGTTTTATCATGAGATTGCAGCAACTCAGTCACATCTTCAGGCTCTACTTTTAATTCTAGTTTTCTTGATACTTCTACTACATTTGTACTTGGAAGCAATCCATGAGGGTTAGAACCAACCTCTTGAACACTCCTGTTAATGTTGGTATTTTGACCGCCCATAAATAACGCATGTTCTTATGCATCTAGAATGGTGAAGACTTTCCAGGTTTTCAATGTACTTTGCCCACATCCATCAGAGGACTTATGGCAGCTATACCCTTACAAAGTGTATTTCTTAAATAATAAGACTTCAGTTGAGATGGCTTCTTGGTCCCTGGGCTGCAGAACAGATGTTGTATCAACAAACATGAAAACATTAATTTCCTTGTACATCACCATCTGAGCTCTTGAGTGATGAGATAGGAGGCAGTAACATTTTGAAAGGAATTCATTTTTTTTTTCCTGAGTGGAAGGTCTCAACAGTGGGCTTAAACTATTCAGTAAACCATGCTGGATTAGTAAACAGGTGTACTGTGGACACAGGCAGAGTAGATTTAGTATAATTCTTACGGGCCCTAGGATTGCTGGAATGATGAATGAGCATTGGTTTTAACTCAGGGTTACCAGCTGCATTAGCCCTTATCACGAGTCAACCTGTCCTTTTGAAGCTTTGGAGCAAAGCATCGACTTCTCTCTAGCTATAAGAGTCCTAGGTGGCATCTTCTTACAATAGAAGGCTGTTTTGTCTACACTGAAAATTTGCTGTTTAGCATAGCCACCTTCAAGTATTTTAGCTAGATCTTCTGGAGGACTTGTTGCGGCTTTTGCTTCAGTACTCCCTTGCACTTTTATGTTATAGAAATGACTTCTTTCCATAAACCCCATGAAGCAACCTCTGCTAGCTTCACACTTTTCTTCTGTAGCTTCCTCACCGCTCTTAGCCTTCATAGAATTGAAAAGAGCTAGGGCTTTGTTGTGGATTGGGTTTTGGCTTAGGTAATGACGTGACTGGTCTGATCATCTAAGCAGACCTCTGTATCAGCAATAAGGCTGTTCTGCTTTCTCATAATTTGTGTATTGGCTAGAGCAACACTTTTAATTTCTTTAAAAATTTTTCCTGCACTTTGGGAGGCTAAGGAGGGCAGATCACATGGTCAGGAGTTCAAGAACATCCTGGCCAACATGGTAAAACCTTGTCTCTACTAAAAAAAAAAAATACAAAAATTAGCTGAGTGTGGTGACACACTCCTATAATCCCAGCTACTCCGGAGGCTGAGGCAGGAGAATTGCTTGAATCTGGGAGGTGAAAACCGCAGTGAGCCAAGATCGCACCACTGCACTCCAGCCTGACAACAGAGCAAGCCTGACAACAGAGCAAGACTCTATCTCAAAAAAAAAAATTTTTTTCCTTTCAATTCACAACTTGGTTAACTGGCGCCAGAGGCCTAGCTTTTGACCTACCTTGGCTTCTGACATGCCTTCCTCATGAAGCTTAATAATTTCTAGTTTTTGATTTAAAGTTAAAGATGTACAACTCTTCTTTTTACGTAAAAACTCAGAAACAGGCTGGGTGTGGTGGCTTACACCTGTAATCCCAGCACTTTGGAAGGCTGAGGCACGTGGATCACGAGGTCAGGAGTTCAAGACCACCCTGGCCAAGATGGTGAAACCCCATCTCTACTAAAAATACAAAAAGTTAGCCGAGCATGGTGGCACATGCCTGTAATCCCAGCTATTTGGGAGGCTGAGGCAGGAGAATTGCTTGAATCTGGGAGGCGGACGTTGCAGTGAGCCAAGATTGCGCCACTGCACTCCACCCTAGGTGACAGAGTGAGACTCTGTCTTAAAAAAAAACTCAGAAACAACTGGAGGGTTATTAATTGGCCTAATTTCAATATGCCTGTGTCTTAAGGAAAAGGGAGGGCCAAGGAAAGGGAGAGTGATGGGGAAACAACTGGTCAGTGGAGCAGTCAGAATACACCCAACATTTATTGATTAAGTTTACTGTCTTACATAGGTGCAGCTTGTGGTTCCTAAAAATAATTAAAATAGTAAGCTCAAACCACTGATCGCAGATCCCCCTAACAGATGTAATAATAACTTAAGAGTGAAATACTGTGAGATGACCAAAATGTGACACAGGCTCACCACAAACTGAATTTGTTAAACATACAGTATTTGCAAAGTGCAATAAAGTGATGCGCAATAAAATGAAGCGTGCCTGTATAGACATATATTGCATAAACTTAAGCTTTCGTAATAAAAAAAAAAGATGTACTGAGTAAACTATAAATTTTTATGCTGTCTTCTATTTCCTAACTGAAGACAAAAATATAGTTGGCACCAGTTGGACAAGACAGAAGACATCATACAAACTATGTGGCCATTTTGTGTAAGTATCTAAAAATAAAATAACTTTACAATTTTTCTCTTCCACTAGGTAAATTTCATTCATTAAGAAACAATTTACCGGCACGCCTGTAATCCTGACATGTTGGGAGGCCAAGGCAGGAGGATCCCTTGAGCCCAGAAGTTCAAGACTAGCCTGGGTAACATAGTGAAACCCCATCTCTACAAAAAAATACAAAAATTAACCAGGCATGGTGGCACACACCTGTAGTCCTAGCTACTCAGGAGGCTGAAGTGGGAGGGTCATTTGAACCCAGGAGATCAAGGCTGCAATGAGCCATGACCGTGTCACTGCACTCCAGCCTGGGCAACAGAGTGAGACTCTGTATTACAAAAAAAAAAAAAAAAGAAAAGAAAAGAAAAGGGAAAAGGGAACAATTAACCATTTCTAGTGAGCATAAGGCAACATCTATGAGGATAACATAATGGCTATAATAACATTTCCATAATCAAGCTTATTATAATCTAATGTAAGATATGTTTATCAATAATAATAAAAGAAGCACAAAATAATTCACAGAAAGAAAAAAATTGAGTGCCTTTTCAGTATCAATGAAATTTGGGCAATCTCAAGAAGGCCAACTGGATCTTATAATTTTTCTTATAACCATTAAATTAATTTGCCATTAATTTGTTTATACAAAATTCAAATTTAAAAATAAGAATCTTACTTTCAGGTGTTTTTTTCTGCCATTGACTGAGTTCAGCAGTTAAACATTTTACTTGCATAATTAATAATGATAGCTATAAAAGAAGAAAACAAAGTCATTTTCCGTGGACTATTCATAGATGAAAATATAAAGATTCTTAACACTTTAATACTTAGACGGTTGGCATCCCTAACTCTCACGCTGTTCAAGAGGCAACTTCATTTTAATTCTTAATCTGTTCCACAGATCCACTCCAAAGCCAATTCCGTAACTCTCTTGATTATTATAATAGATATCTTAATCCTTTTAAGCCAAGAGTAAAATCAAATCAGATTTGACACAGATAGTAAAACATCTGTGACTATTATACCTAACACAAAGTTAGCAGTCTTTGTTCTATTGTATACATATATTTTCGAGATGGTCTTGCTCTTTCACCCACGTTGGAGTGTAGTGGCACAAATCTCAGCTCATTGCAGCCTCTGCCTCCTGGGTTCAAGTGATTCTCATGCCTCAGCCTCCTGAGTAGCTGGGATCATAGAAGCACACCATCAAGACCAGCTAATATTTTTGGATTTTTGTTAAAGATGGGGTTTTGCCATGTTGGCCAGGCTGGTCTTTGTTCTAATTTTAACAAGGTAGCATAACAGCAACCAACAAGCAATTTACTCAGTTGTTAAACATATGTATTGCTGTTAAAAGACAAACAATAAGGAAAATACTCTCTGCTGGGCACGGTGGCTCTCGCCTGTAATCCCAGCACTTTAGGAGGCCGAGGTGGGTGGATCATGAGGTTAGGAGTTCGGGAACAGCCTGACAAACATGGTGAAACCCCATGTCTACTAAAAATGCAACAAAAATAGCTGGGTGTGGTGCCACACACCTATAATCCCAGCTACTCGGGAGGCTGAGGCAGGGGAATTGCTTGAACGAGGGAGGTGGAGGTTGCAGTGAGCCGAGATCACGCCATTGCACTCCAGCCTGGGTGACAGAGCGAGACTCCATCTCAAAAAAAAAAATAAATAAAAATAAATAAATAAAAATAAAAAAGAAAGAAAATATTCTCTTATTTTATAATAGCTTGTTCTAGAAAGTTTTTAGAATATTATTCCAACTCTTAAAGCAGAAAGAGTAAGAAGTTTTCCAAATGATTAAACATACAGGTATTAACAAAGCTATTAAACTTGAGAAAAATATAGACACATACACTTACTTTCCAAAATACAATGAATGCCACTTACCTATGTTTTAGGAAGAAAAAGAAGATTCATACCTTAGCATTTAAATCAGTGAGTGTTTCAGTTCCAGTAAGTGATAATTTATTCTGACACTTGATTTAAAAAGTAAAAAAAAAAAGCAAGTCACACACTGTAACTCACAGACAATTCCCTTCCCCTTCCCTTTTGTACCAGGCCAATATAACACTCTTCTAAAGCACCAATATCTAATAGAGAAGAGTTTACTGAAATTTCTCACTTTCTGAGAAGATTAAGGCAGCCAAACAAGTCCCAAGGTGAATACATCACAAGGAAGGAGACACTAGAATGAAGAAGAAAAAAAAAAAAAGCTAATAGCTAAAATGAATTATAAGCCAAATAATTGGAAAGTGGGAGATAAGAGAACAAGAGGGAAAGCACTACAGAAAAATAACAAGAAGACAGTTTTCTAAGAAATCCTAAGAAAATAAAGGCTTCAGGAGACAGTGTTTCTTTGCTATTAAGAAAGTCCAAAACTGTTCCTGATGATTATACATGAGATAAAAATATGAGTAAATTCTATTTCTGCTCATTTGTAGTACAGCATTTCTCTATAAACATTTTAAGTTATTTTAAAATCCAAACTTTTATACTACTAAAAAATATCTGAAGGAAAAAAAATGGTAGGGGATTATAAAAATTAGCTTGAAAATACATTAAGTACCAATTATCTATGTTAAAAATAATTTTAAGAAAAGAGAAAAACCTGGGATCATAGGAGCACACCACCAAGACCAACTAATTTTTTTGGATTTTTGTTAAAGACAGGGTTTTGCCATGTTGGCCAGGCTGCTCTTTGCTCTAATTTTAACAAGGTAGCATAATGGCAATAACCAACAAGCAATTTACTCTGTTGTTAAATGTATGTATAGCTGTTAAAAGACAAATAATAAGGAAAATACTCTCTTGAATTTTATAATAGCTTGTTCTAGAAATGTCACTTCCATACATATAATCCTTTAGTAGCTCCCCACCGTACACACTCAACAAAATCCTTTATGTTCTGGCCTTTGATTACTTCTCCAGTCTTATCCCAGAAGTCCTTTTCCTAATTTACATTATCCATAATATTCTATTTAGTGTTGTCAATTCTCTCAGCTTTTACACATTTTCTTATATTAACTATCACTTCTATCTTTTGATACTAATTTGCCCAATTCTGAAACTTTACTGGGAAGAATAGGATGCTAAAAATATCTGTGCCCTATCTTTTGGCTTCCCTGGGCTATACTGGAAGAAGAATTGTCTTGGGCCACACATAAAATACACTAACACTAACAACAGCCAATGAGCTAAAAAAAAAAAATCCTTAATGCTTTAAGAAAGTTTATGAATTTGTGTTGGGCCGCATTCAAGGCCATCCTGGGCCACGGCTGGACAAGTCTGCTTTAAGTGCAACAAATTTTCACCAACATACTCTAGTATACCAAACACAGTGCTATCTCACCAACTCAGAAACAGTACATACATTTCAAACAACATTTTCTAAATTAATTCATGTTTTTACTCATAATTATGTGTTCTTCCCACTTCTATATTCTCTATTTGGGGAAATAATCCCATCAACTACCCAATGGCCCAAACCAGGAACCTGAAACTAACGATATATTTCTCCTATTGCACATCAATTAACTTCTAAGTCCTTCTAAGTCCTACCTACTTATCTCTTGACCCCACTCTTCTATTTGCAATGACAATACTTAGGACTTTCTTACTTTTTGCCAGGACTATTACTAGAGCTTCCTAAATGCTCTTTCTACCTGCAGTCTTAATCTTCTGCATTCTATTTTCTTCAAAGACACCAGAGAAATTTTCTCAAACTGCATATCTGATCATGTCACTTCCATACTTACAATCCTTTAATGGCTCCCCATAGTACACACTCAACAAAATCCCTTACTTTCTGGCCTCTGATTACTTCTCCAGTCTTACCCCAGAAGTCCTTCTCCTAATTTACATTATCCGTAATATTCTATTTAGTGTTCTGTCAACTCTCTCAGCTTTTACACATTTTCTTCTTTATGCTTTGTATACCTCTCCTACTTTTTACAGGCTAACTCCTAATTATCCTTTAGAAATAAAATCAGTAATTCACTCTTTTAGAAAGCTATCCTTGACTCCTTCACCTTTAGTACTCCTCCTAAGTATAGTCTTTGTACTTATATGTCTAATATTGTACTACAACATAATATAATGGCTGTTGTTTCCGTAAGATGGTAATCTCCTTGGAGGCAGGGATTGCCATCATTTTTCTTTCTATAGCTCATCCAGTATAAAGTTTCTTGAAAAAATGTTTATATGTCTAAAAGCTATATAAATATTTATTATACATAATGGCTTTTGGGAACTAGCACAATCATTTCTTTCCTGAGTCTATTTATTATTGAAATTGATTTAAATCTTATATTAACCATCACTTTTATCTTTTGATACTTACTTCTTCCATATCTTTCCACATTTCTTCACATTCTCTAATAAGTTCTTCTTCAGTATTTGTAACATCTCCCACATCTGTAGTACTATCTGGATCTAGATCTTGCTGATTCATTGATATGTGCTTTGTGATGTTTTAGCCTTATAACAAGAAAAACTAAAGCAAAAAGTATTTATTCATTCAGCAGTATTTGTTGAACACTTATTACCAGCCAGATACTCATCTAGGGGCTAAGAATATAGCAGTGAACAAAATAGACAAAAATCCCTTCTACTGTGAACCTTATTCTAATTAAGGTAAACAGACAATAAAACAAAAAATAAAACATATACATATATACTATAGTATATCAAATGATTTGGAGAAAAGACAGAGAAGAAACTTAGGGAATGCTAGGACAAGGGCAATATAATTTTAAATAATGTGGTCATATAAGGTTACTGAGAAATTGACAACTGAGTAAGAAGACATGAAGGAGATAAAGAAATGAGGTACAGGAATGAACAGGGACAGATGGTCCAGGCAGAGGGAACTGCAAGTGCAAAAGCCTTGAGGCAGGAATACGAATGCCATGTTTCTACAGTAATGAAGCAGCTGGTGTGACTAGAGCAGATTAAGTAAGACAGAGTAGAATATGAGGTCACAGAGACAATAGGGATGAGATCATGTGGGCTTCGTAGGCTATTTTAAGGACTCTGAGGTGATAAACAATTAGTTTTAAACAGAGGAATGACATCATTTAAATTACATTTTAACAGTACAACTCTGGTTAACTACAGGCAGTAAGGACAGAAGCAGGAAAACCAGTTAGAAAGCTACAGCAATAATCCAAGCAAGATGTAGACCAGGATAATATTGATAGGAGCAGCACAGAATATCCAATTCTGAATATATTTTCAAGATGGAGCCAACAGAATTTCTTAACAGCATGTATATGGACTATCAAAGAGGGAAGAGAATTATTAAGTTGCCAGTTACTAAGGTGAGAAAGATGGTAAAAGAAATAGATTTGGCAAACATGGGAGAAGAGATTAAAAACTCAGTTTAGGATATGCTAAATTTGAGGTGTCAATTATTGGAGCTGCTGATTAAGCAATTAGATATACACATCTATAGTTCAAAGTTTTAAGCTAGAAATATGAATTTGACAGCCATCATCACACAGTGATGTATGACATCACTACATAATGACATTGTGGTCATAAACTGCACATATAAGAGTGGTTCCAATGGAGCTGAAAAATTCCTATTGCCTACTCATGTTTTCAGAATCCTGACCCTGCTTAGGCCTAGGGTAATGTGTTTGTGTCTTCATTCTTAACAAAAAGGTTTAAAAAGTAAAAAATAAAAATAAATTGGCTAGAAAAAAAAAGACATAAAGAAAATATGCCAGGTGCAATGATACACACCTGTAATCACAACACTTTGGGAGGCCAAGGTGGTAGGATTACGAGTCCAGGAGTTTCAGAACAGCCTGGCAACATAGCGAGACCTCCATCTCTACAAAAAATTTAAAAATCAGCTGGGTGAGGTGGCACACTCCTGTAGCCCTAGCTGCTCAGGAAGCCAGGGCAGGAAGACTGCTTGAGCCCAGGAGTTCAAGGTTATAGTGAGCTATGATCACACCACTGCATTTCAGCCTGGGTGATAGAGACAAACTCTGTCTATAAATTAGAAAGGAAAGAAAGAGAAAGAAAGAAAGAAAAGAAAGAAAGGAAAGAAAGAAAGAAGGAAGGAAGGAAGGAAAGAAAGAAGAAAGAAGGAAAGAAAGAAAAAATATTGTTGTATAGACAACATTTGTATTTTAAGCTGTTATTACAAGAGTTGAAAACTTAAAAAAATTAAAAGGATAAAGCAAGTTACAGCAAGCTAAGGTTAATTTATCATTGAATAATTAAAAAAAAATTTAGTATAGCCTAACTGTACAGTATTTACAAAGTCTACAGTAGAGTACAGTAATGTCCTTCACATTCTCTCACTACTCACTGACTCATCTAGAGCAAATTCTAGTCCTGTAAGCTACATCCATGGTAAAAGCCATATACAGGTGTTCCACTTTTTATCTTTCATATCATATTTTCACTGTATCTTTCCTATATTTAGAAATGTTTAAATACACAAATAACATTCTATTACAATTACCTACAGTATTCAAACTATGTATATAGTATGTCACACCATCTAGGTTTGTGCTCACATGATGAAATCGTCTAACAATGCATTTATCAACACATATCCCCGTTAAGTAATACATGACTGTACTTACAGTTGTAAGGCTGGGTGAAATGAGAAAAGCAAGAGTGCACAGCTAGGAATGGGAAGATCTTCAGACCAGGAGATATTGAGATGCGTAACAACAAACAGAATAGTCTGAAAAGGGTCACACAGTAAGTTAAGAGGAAAACCAAGTGCATGATATCCCGAAATCCAAGAACGTATTCAAGGAAGGAATGATGAACTGTCAAATAGCAGAGACAGGTCAAGTAAGTTACATAGAATTGACAATTTATTTAGTAATATAGATGAGCAAACTGTTTTTTCTAAAAATAGTCACAACAATATTTCAGGCTGCATTCCCCATCAAGAGGCAGAGTCTTTTTCCCCTCCCCTTGAAACTGACTGTGACTTTGTGTCTGTCTTTATAAACAGAATACAATGAAAATGACACCATATGACTTTCAAGATTAAGTCATAAAAGGCAATATAGCTAACTTCTGGCTTCTTCTTTCTCAGAACACTCACACTTGCAACCCAGCCACCATGTTATGAGAAAGCCCAAACTACCACAAAAGGAAGAGATCACACGGAGAAGTCCATGTGGAAACAAACTGTGGTTCCCAGACAAAAGCTAGTATCAACTGCCAGACATACACATGATCATTTCTGATAATTAAGCCCCTAGGCTTTGATCTTCTAGCCAAGGCTCCAGAAACTGTAGAGCAGAGAAGCTACCCCTGCTGCGTCCTGTACAAATTTCTAATGCACAAAACCCATGAGCGTAATAAATAGCTGTTTTACACCTCTACATTCTGGGATAATTTATCACAACAATTTTATTGGAGTTAACATACAAAAATGAAGGCCACAGATAACCTTTATAGGAGTAGTTTTAGAAGAACAGTGAGAGTAAAAGCCTGACTGGAGTGGATTCAAGAGAGAATGGAAGGCAAGGAATTAAATATACTAAGAATATAAAATGTTTTCAAGAATTTTTTCTCTAGTCAGGCATGGCGGCACATGCCTGTAGTTCCGGCTACTCAAGAGCTGAGGTGGGAGGATCACTTGAACCTGGTGAACCCAGGAGACTGAAGCTGCAGTGAGCCATGAACACACCAATGCACTCCAGCCTGGGTGATAAAGCAAGACCCTACTTAAAAAAAAAAAACCCCACACAATTTCTTTTTAAAGGAAAAGAGAGAAATACGGTTATTAGCTGGAGGGAGACACAAGGTTAAAAGAGACTTTTTAAAAAAAAAAAGATGGGAGAAAATACAGCATCTTTATATGGTACAGTAAAAGAAGGAAATGCTGCTAATATAAGAGAGAAAGGGGAGAAGAAAGAATGGGATCTAGTACATAAGAAGAGGGGTTGGCTTAAGATAAATGGACATGCAATTCATCCATTTTAATGAAAGCGTCATCAGAATATTAAGAGTGTAGATGCAGGTAGGTAAGTAGACGTGTTGCTAAGAACTTGTAGAAATTCTATGTGGATTCCTTTTTCTCAATAAAATGGTAACTAAGGTCATCAGCTGTGAATGAGGATGGGGAAAAAGAATTGCAAGTTTAAGAGCACAGGAAAAGAGATGTATAAAATAGATATATATAAAAAAAGGGAGAAGATAAAGTTATAGGATTACTCAGTAGTAGCATTACAGGCTCATCTGAGATTAGCAGTCATGAGTTTAAAGTGAAACCAGAGCATGACTGTTTGTTTTCTTCTACAGTGTAGCAGCACAGGTCAAAGTGAAAGAATGGCCATAGGAATAAGCAGCTAAGACAAGAGAGAGAACATAATCACTAGGGAAGAGAAGGTCAAGGGTGACAGTGAGCCAGGAGCTAAAAATCTCCAAGGAATGAGGATGAGTAAAACAATCTCACTAGATGATTCCTGCCAAGAATGACAAGGGGGTTGAGTCTGGTAGCATGAGATTCAAAACTGGGCAATTTTAAGGAGGTAAACAGTACAATAAAGAATGATGAGAATGTCTACCCCACATCGAATGCAAACCAGAACATCCTGCCTCAACATTTTTATTCATATGTAATTTTTGCACTTTATACTGCTTAATCAATAACATTAACAGAGAAGTTCTAAAGCAGAACTAAATAAACGGAAAGATACAGTCATATTCATGCACTGGAAGACTCACATTGTAAAGATGTTAATTTGCCCCAAGTTTATCTACAGAATCTTAACCAAAATCCTGAAAGTTATTGTTTCTTTGTGGGACTTGACAAGCAAATTCTAAAATTTACATGGAAGTACAAAGGGCCAAAACTAGCCTAAGATCCTCATAAAAAATAAGATGGGAGGCCATAACACACACTATTATGACAATGTAGAATTGGCCTATAAATAGGTAAATTGAGCAATGGAACACAATACAAAGCCTTTCTTGACTTTTTAGATTCACATACATATGGACACATGACATATGACAGAGATGACAATGCAAAGCAAGAAGAAAAAAAATCCAAATAAATACATATTTTATATATAATACTGCTTTTTAAAATGTATATTTTAGTTCATATAAATCTTCCTTTTTTTTTTTTTAAACAAACTGAATGGTATTTGGGGAGAAAAAAATGTCTAAATTCATTCCTCAATCTTTACATCACTCCTCACTCCCTCAAAAAATCCAAAATAGAAATCATAAAAAATAGGAAGAAAACACAGAAACTTTTAAAATCTTAGATTAGGAAATACCTCTCTAAGCAAAACTAAGTAAAATCTTGACACAAAAAATTTTTTTAATTCTGCATGGACAAACATCTCATCAATAAAGTTAAAATTTAAAACTCCCAAACTCAGGAGAAATACTTCTAACATATATGGCAACCCAAGACCTAATTTCCTTAATGTGTAACGAGTGCCTCTAAATTGATAAGAAGAAACCAAACAACTCACCATTAAAAAGCTAAAAAAAAAAAAAAAAAAAAAAAGAGAGAGAGAGATTACCAAAAAAGTCAGGATGTCAATTACTTTTGGAGGAAGAATGGAAGGGAGAGAAAGGTTGTGGCTGGGATGGGCCAAATGGAGAGATTTCTGAAATGATTATCAAAGTTTTATTTCTTGACTAGCATGATGGTAAGGGTGTTCACCTCATAATAATTCATAAACTTTACACTTATTTTGTGTGGGTTTGTGTCTGCATTTTATTTTACAATAAAAAGGTAAACAACAAAAACAATTCCATAGAAACAAGCAAAGGACATAAATGACGAATTCAAAGAAAAAAACAACAAAACCTTTTAAATATAGAAAAAGTACATTCATAAGCTCATATAAAATTTATGAAAATGCAAATTAAACCAGCATTAATTTTCATTCAGACTGGCAATAATGTAAAATTTGATAAGAAATACTGGCAAGCATGTGAAATAAGAGACTTGCATTGTTGGTGGACCAACCACTTTGTAAGATAACATCCATCAAAATTTTACATGCATTTCTTTTGACCCAGAAATTCTATTCCCAAGAATAATCCTAAAGATAGATATGTCAGCATGTTTACACAATGATGTTTACTGCCACATTACTTAGAGAAAAAAAAGAAACTTTGAAGATATGAACTCTGCAAACTGACTACATGGGTTTAAATCCCAGTTTTGGTATTTAAAAGCTGTGACACTTGGGCAAGTCAAACTTTCTGTGCCTCAATTTACTTTCCTGTAAAATGAAGATAATATACATACTCCCTAGGGTTATTATGACAATTAAATGAGTATATATATATGTATATATATATATACACATATATATATATCTCTTAGAACTGTAGCTAGCATATAAAGAGCTTTATTGGTCTTAGCTATTAACATTACTATTAACAATTTGAATGTCAACTAGAAGGCTGAACATCTCACCTGCTATACCCATAAGATATAGTTTAAGTTCACAAAGCCAAAATCAGTCATTATCAATTTTTAAGCAAAAAAGTCAAACAAATATTCGTTTACTGACCACTAAAATACATTATCAATATGCAAAAGTAATGCAAAACTCTGCACACGTGGTGGGTGCAGAGGGTGGGGAATAGATACTCAACAAATTACCTGGCTTGGCAATTCAATGTGGCATTAAAATAAAAACATATAGGAACATTTAAGAGTTTGCTCTCTACCACTTGAGGATGCAAGATGTGAGCTGTATGCAACTTGGAAGAGGGCCATCAATAGAACCAGAAAATGCTGGCACCCAGATCTTGAATTTCCAGCCTCTAGACTTGTGGGAAATAAATGTCAGTTGTTTATTTAAAACACACACACACACACACACACACACACACACACACACACTTACTTAACAGTTTATCCCTTTCCTACATTTTGTGTCTTTAAACCTATCTTCCTGGAAAGGGAACAAGTTAACTTTTTGAGGTCCCCAGTTAAGACTACAACACTTATTCATTAATTGAAGAACAACAACATCTCTTTATTTAGGGATAATACTATACTTAAAGAAAGTCGCACTACTAATTGGGAAAAGATCAATATACGTGAAATAAGCAAAAAGTACCCACATCATTCTAAAATGTTTCACTTATTTAACAAATATGTTATTGCGTGCCATTGGTCAGACACTGGCTATAGCTGTGCAGGTGAAAAAGTCTTTGTACTCATAGAGCTTCCATTCTCATGGAGACACTATAAATAAATGGATAACTAAATATATGATATGATTTCAGGCAGTTAGAAGAGCTATGAAACGGTAAAGCATACAACACTGTCTGCAAGTACTATCAGAATTCAGGATAGTGAAGGTTAGAGAAACCTGGAAGAAAGGAATTACTCCATAATAATGCTTAATAAATGTTAACTAACTACATTATTTTATTATCATTATCATCTTCATCCTCATTATTGCTATAGTCTTAGCAAGATGAGAAGATGTAAACACGAAGGCTAGATTGCTGTGGAGATGCTTTCAAGCATAAAAACATAAGACTGGGAGGCAAGAATGAACAAGGGAAATTTGTGAGCCACAAAAGAAAGTGGTCTCATGAGAGCAGAGGGCAGAGAAGAAATGAGACTTGCTAGGTGGAATGGTCAAATAATGGGAACCTCTGAAACAAAATAAAATAAAATAAAGTGCCTACTATGGGGGGCAGTTCCTTCCTTGTACGTGGTGCCTATCTCAAGGCAATAGTAGAGATTTACCACGAGGATTTTATTAGGTTGGTGCGAAAGCATTTGCGGTAAAAAAAAGTGTTTCAGGGAGGTCATTTTGACAAGTTGTATTTAGTTCATCTTTTTAAAAAGGGATTAAGATAATAAATTTTATGTTAGGTATTTTTTACCTAATTTTTTAAAAATGAAGAACACAGATGAGAAGGAGGAGAAAGAGTTCAGATGATTGTTAGGAGATGAACTCCTGTATCAGGAAGAAGACAAGGGTGACCCGCCGTTCTGCCCTAGATCAGTTAGGTCACTTGAAGTAGCTGCTTTCCACCCCACCCCCAGAAACAGTAACAAGCACTCACCACCTTCTTCAGAGAGTGTGTGAGAGAATAAAGAAGGTCAGGAGAGAAAACGTGTTTAGTGCATCTGAAGGGAAACCCGCAAGTTAACCAGCTCCTTCTGTCTCCAACCCTCCATCTTTCTCTAGAAATTGGCGAGGTTCTGGAGCTGCAGCTGACGTGCGGGCAGCAGAGGGGAACGGGGCTCAAAGCCCGGCTTGGAAGTCAGATACCCAGTTCGCTGGCTAAGGGTTCCACATCAGGGGCTAGAGCGCCACCAGCTTCAACCGTTACGGCGCCCTCCCCGGCCTAGCTCTTACCACCACAGCTCCACAAACTCCAGGTCGCCTCCGCGCTGCGTAGTCAGGGCCGGCTAGCCCGGGAGATCTGCGCGCGCTGTATGCCCATTGGATCTGCTCCTGCACAGCCCAGCCAATCCCGAAACTCGCTCGGACGGTGACAGAAGACTGCGCCGCTGCTTTGGGATTGGTAGCCGAGCTGCGTGTCGCGCCTTTTCCGACGATGCGAACAACATGGCGGCGGAAAATGGTAGTGATTTTCAGCAGAGACGGAGAAGGCGCCGGGACCCTGAGGAATCGGAAAAAACAGAACTCAGCGAAAGAGAGCTGGCAGTGGCAGTGGCGGTGTCCCAAGAGAACGATGAGGAGAACGAAGAGCGCTGGGTTGGGCCTTTACCTGTGGAGGCAACACTGGCCAAGAAGAGGAAAGGTAGCTGCAGACGTAGTACCAGGACGAATTGGAGTGCCGCGTCCGCGGAGTGGGAGGGTTAAGTTCAAGCCAGATCCGAAGTGGGATGGTGTGTGGAGTTTTGTGTCCTCTGAATAGAGCGCCTTCCTCTCACTTCTGGCCACTCCATACTTGCGTATCTTCCCAAAATAGTGATTTGAGCGTAGTACAGCGTCTTTTTGATAATATCTAACACTTTTGATCATTGATTTGTTATGACGCTAAAACTAACGTTTGTCTTTACTTAATGTGCTTGGCTCCTCTCATTTACTCCCCACAACAGCCATATGAAGTTGGAATTTCGAACTCTTATTTAGGTATGGAAAAGAGTACTGGTTCTCTTTAAGGCTTTAGTTCTGGAGTGGTGTTAACGCGTTAATGTGTCGTTGGGACGCGAGAGGAAAGCGGTGCTTATTTCGAATCATAGTAGGTAAAGATAATTTCAACCCTGACTCTTCCACTAATAAATTTTCGTATCTGAGGAAAGTTGACTTAAGCTTCCTGGATCACAGATTTATTTTTTCATCCCAAACCTAAAGGCTGTGTTTTTGAAATCATACTCTTGATACGATGGGCTGAAGCATTGTGCCACTAACGAGAAATAATCACAAATTATCATATAAAAGGGGTGGGAAAAGCAGTAGATTAAGTTTTCTTGTCTTGTTTTTCTGGGAAATGTTTCCCTTACACATTTAAAATGTGGTCTAAGCTGAAATCTTATTGCAGCACTTTACCTTACTTAAAACTCTTCAGTGCTTTCTCATTATTTTCATTAAAGCCCAAACTCCCTCACGTGGTATATAAAGCCCTTTGTGATGTGATCTCTCCTTACCTTCTCAGTGCATCTTCCATTATCCTCCTCTCCTAACCCCTTACTTTGTACTCCACCCATTCTAAAATCACTCGAGAGTGGGTCATGTGCTCTTTTTCCTCAGGATACCTACTCAGATACGGTGTTGCTACCGGGAATAATTTCCCTCACCCCTTCCCCTGACCTGACTTTTGTCCAACCTTTAGCACGTAGCTGTCATCTTGTCTGGGAAGCCTGTGACTTCTCCAGTCTGGACTGGATTTCTAAAGCACTTTGATCATAACTCTGAGGTAGTTATCTGTCAATACTGAATTTACAGGTAGCCTTCAAATTTTATGTATCCAAATTTTGAAGAAGCTGTTTTTTTGAACATTGTATATTGACACCCTTGCAGTGCATTATCATTTTTACTTCCTGGTCCTCTTGTTAAATGTTTCCTTAGTAACCATTTTATTTATGGCATTTGCCACAGTTTCTAATTGTATATTAATTCATGTGATTAATGTTTCTCTCCACTCCTAAGACTATAAGCATGTACAGGATCATGCCATTTTTGTTCCATTGCTTGGTGTACAGTGCTTTGCCTATAGCCAGTGCTCCCTAAGTATTTATTTAATGAATGAATATGAAAGCATTTATGCAGTCTTTAACTATTTTGTTGCATATGAATATTTTTGCACGTTCTTTTTTAATTAAACAAGTAGGGAGAAATGTAAAAATCCAGAGATATTGAAATGCTGATATTAGTGTTACCAGACAAGTGTGTCTTATAAACTTAATATAATTGAGACAGATAGAAATTAGTAGGTGTGAAAACCTTTACTCTTAATCAGATGTTTAAGACACCCAATAGTGTATTCAGTTTGAAGAAAAAAATTGAAAATAAAAAACATTCATGAAACGTTACAAAAATATTATTTAAAATTTTGTCTAAATGGACAAGTGTTTAACAATTTCAGCTTTCTAGAAATGGAGTTACCCCCTTTAACATGTTTTTTGGACATTGGACTGCTGTTTATATTTTCAGAAAGACGTGATTATATGGTGCTATAAACTGTTTCTTAAGGACAGGAACTGTGTTTTACTCTTCTTTATGCCCATGTGACCTATTTTGACATATTTTGTTCTTAATATTTGTCCACAAGTGAACTATCACACAGAAAAAGGAATCTGAATCAGGTAGGATTAAATATATCTACATATTACAGAAAAACCCAAAATAACAATGATGTTGAAAAGATAGAGCTGTACTTCTTTTATGTGTAGAAGTACCAAGATAGACAGTCCAGGATTGGGCTGGAGGCTCCATAAGTTCCTAGGCTCTCTCCGGCTTTTTGCCCTAACATAACTAAGGTACAGCCCTCGTCTTCATTTCCCTGAATGAGATTACAGCAGTCATATCCCAGTTCAAAGCTGTAGGATTGAGGAAAGGAAGAAGGGTACACTTTTTCAAGACTTCTTGTCACAAAACATTTCCACTTTTACTCAGAATATGGTTAAAGCTTCCTCCAGGGGAAAGTGAGAAAGATCTTGTTATAACTGGATATCAATATGCCCATATATAAATGGGGGTTCTGTTCCTAAAAATGAAGGGAGAAGTAGTTTGTCAAACACAAGGCTGAAACAGCTCATCATGTTTAATTTAGCAGCTATTTTTAGGCACGTTTGGCCATCATTGCATTATTTTATTTGGTATACATATAATTCATTCCTCCCCTTTCCCCTTCCCTTCCTTCCTTCTTTCCTTCTTTCCTCTCTCCCTTCCTCTTTCCTTCCCTTTCTCCCTTTCTTTTTTTTTTTTGCCAATAAAATTGTTGATAGCTCATATAATAAAATCAATATTTCCTGACACTCCACAGATTACCACTGTTTCAGGTGTTATGCCCCTGGAAAAAAATTAAGATACATTCAACTGGATATCCCCTAGGATGTTCTCAGGTGTAAAAATCTAAGATTTTTGTCATGTTTAAATGTTTCAAACACAGTATCAATAACTTCAAAGAAGATCAGTGCTTTCAATATTAACTGAGACATCTTACAGATGGTCATTGGATTCTTAATTTAAGTTAGCACTAAATTATATCTAAAGTGGTTAAGAAGATGTTTGTCATGTTTTCATGAAGCTTTTTAAGGTTCTTTTTTTCTTTCTCTTTTTTAATGGAACATTCACATTAAGCCAGAACCACTCAGTTCTTAAGTCCTGGGGACAGTTAGCATCTATATAATACCTGGGAACCCAATGTAACTGACTAAATGGTACTATTCAGTGCTCTGAAATAATAGAGGTTAAAACTAACATGACATACTGGATTTTTAAATAATTACTTGTGAACTGAGAAAAATTTAAATCTAGAAGAAAATACCAAGAAGTGTAGACAATTTTAAATAAAGAGAATACAAAATAGTATTTGGTTCATTTGTTAAAAATAGATTTTATACTTTACTTTTTTTTCTTCAGTCTTAGAGTTTGAAAGAGTCTATCTTGATAATCTCCCCAGTGCATCCATGTATGAGCGCAGTTACATGCATAGAGATGTTATCACCCATGTGGTATGCACCAAGTAAGTCTATCACATCTTTTTTACTTTTTTCTGAGAAGTTTATTAAAAAAAAAAAAAGCTTCAGTTTTGAGGTAGATTTATAGAGGTAATTTTAAGATTTTATAGATTTCTGTTTAATTTCGTACATTCTGAAATAAAGGCTTACATGTTCTTTCCTATATATTATAAATAATACATTCTCTAAGACAGAACCCCTTAGTTTATGTGTATGTCTTTGGAGATAAATGCCAAGAGGGGAATGAACCAGGTAGTGTATGAGCTTCCCTGAAGAAGAGGATACATTAGTTAAGATAGAAGTAATTGGTACCTGGTCTCTTTGGCACTAGAGGAGAAAATGTGGGCTAAGATACCCTAGGAATAGCAAAGGACCTTCAAAACAGATGAATGGGATCTTGGAGAAGGGTAATAATAGTGCAAGTTGAGCACCTCAAATCCAAAATGCTCCAAAATCCAGTACTTTTTGAGTGCTGACATGATGCTCAAAGGAAATGCTCTTTGGAGCATTTGAGATTTTCTGATAAGGGATGTTCAACCAGTAAGTATCATGTAAACATTCTAAAATCCGAAAAACTCAAAATCCAAAACACTTCTGGTCTGATGCATTTTGGTTAAGAGATACTCAAACTGTAGTAATATTCTACTGTTTGTTGAGCTCATAGTATGTCCCAGGTACTGTGCTAAGGCTTTTTCTTTTTTTAACTGTCAAGCTGAGGCTTTTTCATAAATTTTTTTATTTATCATAAGAATAATTGGCTGGGCATGGTGGCTCATGCCTGTAATCCCAGCACTTTGGGAGGCAGAGGCAGGCAGATTACCTGAGCTCAGGAGTTCGAGACCAGCCTGGGCAACACGATGAAACCCCATGTCTACTAAAAAAATACAAAAAATTAGCCAGGCGTCACAGCATGTGCCTGTAGTCCCAGCTATTCGGGAGGCTGAGGCAAGAGAATTGCTTGAACCCGGGAGGCGGAGGTTGCAGTGAGCTGAGATTGCACTACTGCGCTCCAGCCCGGTCAACAGAGCGAGACTCCATCTCAAAGAAAAAAAAAAGAATAATCTTGTGAGTTAGCACATGCTCTTCATTTTAGAGATAAGGAAACTGAAGTTTAGAGAGGTAAAATATCATATTAGGCTGCTATTTAAAAGGCAAGTCCTAAATCCTAGAAGACTTTCTATTCCTTGTCTGGGTTTTGAATCTGTGAGCAGGAGAGTAACATCAGATTTATTTTTATTAAAGGACCACCCTGGCTGTGGTAAGATGAATGGATTCAAACAGGGCAAGAATGGTATAGAAATCTGGATGAGCTATGGTGGCTTGGATGATACTAGCAGTGATATGGGAAATAGGTAGATTACTCTGTTTTAGATTAGTCTATTCTTGATGTCTTGAAGACATATTTAATTTCATATGTAAATCTAAATAAAATCTTTATATTTCATGTTAAATAGGATAATTCTGACCAAATATTGGCCTTTTCTAGTCTCAAGTTGTCAGTGTAGTAAAATAGCATATAGATACTATCATTGCTGTCATTCTCTTCTCAAATACTTTTGTTTTTTTAACCCAAGGCAATGAAGGGTAATAAAGAGAATATAGGTTTTGTGGTTAGGTAGATTGAAAGCCACCCTAGCTATATGGACTTGAGGCAAGTACATTTAACATTCTAAAACTATTTCCTACTTATAAATGATGATAAAAATATGTAGTAAACATTGCTGTAAAACTAACTAAGACGATATGTACAAAGTACCTGACATACAAGGGGTTTCAATAAATGATTTCTATTTTCATATACCTAATAGGGAAGATTGTTCTGCACAAAAATCTTTTTGATGCTTAAGTAACCAAAATATCTTGTATAGGATATGAAACAAACTTTTGTTGAATTTTGCTGTATATGAAAGTAGTATGTTTAGATTTATTTATCAAGCACTGACAAAGTACATACGTTTGTGAAAAGACTGCCTATAGGGTAATTTTAGCAATAAGGAATCCAAAGTGTAGTGATTCCTAGTGAGATTTTTATTTTAATGCCAAATTCTAGTTCAATTCTAATCCTAGCTCTTGAGATTAAAATTAGTGCAGCTGTAACTGTTTTGATAACCAGAAAGGAGCTTCAAAATTTGCAATGTTCTGCAATACAGTGGTCTGCTTAAAGAAAGTTTTTTTTTAAGAAACCTATTTTGCACAAGTCAGATTCTTAGTGAATGATTGCTTTGGGAATATTGAGTGATTCATAGATCTGTTTTAGAAATTAACTTTTAACATTTCATATATGCAGAACAGATTTTATTATTACTGCCAGTCATGATGGACATGTCAAGTTCTGGAAAAAAATAGAAGAGGGAATTGAATTTGTTAAACATTTTCGTAGTCACCTGGGTAAGAATTTCACCTCTATTTCTTGTAGCTCTTTTCTAAACTATACTAATTAGAGTTTAAATTAAAAAAATTTTTTTCTTTGAATCTTGCACATTTATTGTATTTGTATGGTAATGTTTTAATTTCATTTATTTAAATAGGAGTTATTGAAAGTATTGCAGTTAGCTCTGAGGGAGCATTGTTTTGTTCTGTGGGTGATGATAAAGCAATGAAGGTGTTTGATGTAGTGAACTTTGACATGATCAACATGCTGAAACTTGGGTGAGTCTTTTAAAAAGTATATTTTAACTTACTGAAATAATTTGTAAACCAAACTTTACTGTTTAATCGGTTATTTCTAAATAGTATATTACCATATCTTAAAAAAATATGGCTTTGGGTTTTGCTTGGGAAAATTAGATACAGTGAATCCTTATAATGTTTGGAAGCGTCTGCTATGGTTTATTATCAATCACAGAAATTTCTAAACAGCATCATAACAAGGGTTTCTTATATCTAAATTAACATTACTTAGTGAATACTGGGGCTCCATCATATATAATTACTGGTACTTAGAGTTAACTTCCTTGCTATACTTATTTCAGTAATATAGAATTGTATTCCTATAAGGTTTATTCACATTTTTGGAATAGACACTTTGTTGGTGATTTTAAACTTTGGAATATACTGATACTAAAACTATCATTAGATTGTACAATATTAAAACTGATACTTTGTTTTAAGCATGTCCTTTTTAGGATAACATATTGAATTTATATACATCTAAATGATTGTCAGCTTGAAAATCATAACCATGTTAGAAAGCTTTGGAACTTTCCTCAGTCTGCTTGGATGCCATAACAAAAAAAATATATATATATATAGACTAGGTGACTTAAATAACAGAATTTATTTTCTAACAGTTCTGGAGGCTGGAAAGTCCAAGATCAAGGTTCTGTCAGGGTTTGATTTTTGATGAGGACTGTCTTTCTTGCTTCTCCCTATGTTCTCCCATGGTTGGAGGAAGAAGGAGGGGAGAAGGGAGAGGTCAGAAGGAAAGGGAGACTTTTTTTTCTTCTTAAAAGGCCACAAGCCTATCAGATTAGGGCCCCACCCCGACTCTTATGAGCTCATTTACCTTAATTACCTCCTGAAGACTCTATCTCTAGAAATTCCAGCTGTGGGCTAAATTATGTCCATAAGTCAAATAATTTCAAATCTTAGAATTTTCTTCAAAATCAGTTTTGCGATTTTATGAGCCACTAAAGGAAATCAGTCTCATTATTTATGGTTAGTATGGTACAAACGGAGTTCCCGATCCTGATCATCTATCTTATTCCCCAGCTTTGTTTTCTTAAAGTTTTCTATTCACAAATATTGAACATTTTGCCCTTTTAGAAAGAGTGTATTTCACACTTTGATAGAAATTCTTAAAGAGGAGGTCCAAAAAGGTTTTGAGCATCAGCACCATGGTTAGAATAATAGTGTAACTTCTCAGAATCACTACTTTGAAGGAAACAACATTCATTTTTGAATGTTTAAGTATAGTACATTGATTAAATCAGTCTAAATTATTTTATGCCTTGTTCATCAGGTAGAATGTTTAAAGCTTAGAGTTTTAATATCAAGATTTAGTTAGTAATGGAAATGTTTTAGGACAGTGTTGTTTTTTGAAGTATAGCCATAATAAAAGACTTGATTTTAAATATTTCAAGAAAGGATCTATAAAATATACTATTACATGCTAACCTATTTTAAAATAAGTTGTACACAGACTATTGTACAGAGATCCAAAAAGCAGTGCCCCAAAAGATCTCAAGGTTCAGATCTGATTAGGTTTCCTTATCTACCCAAGAAAAGTAAATGTGCTGCTATATGCAGTTCTCTTGTATTTTGATAGATACTCAGAATTATATTGGTGAGGTCAGAAAGAGAAAAATTAAGTAACTATTATTAGTTGTTCCTCTCCATTCTGTGTCTCTGCTGCTTTTGAGCAAGGAATCCAAAATTGTCTAAATCACTGGGCAAGACATTTTTGGTAGTGGGATAGGGAAGGATGCTTGCTTGTTGTGCTGACCTTTTTTTTTTTTCCTCTCAATTATTTACTATTTTAGCTATTTTCCTGGACAGTGTGAGTGGATCTATTGCCCAGGGGATGCAATTTCTTCAGTTGCTGCTTCTGAAAAGAGCACAGGAAAAATTTTCATTTATGATGGTCGAGGAGATAACCAGCCACTTCATATTTTTGACAAACTCCATACATCACCTCTTACTCAGATACGACTAAACCCAGTTTACAAAGCAGTAGTGTCTTCTGACAAATCTGGGATGATTGAATACTGGACTGGGCCTCCTCATGAATATAAATTCCCCAAAAATGTGAACTGGGAATATAAAACTGACACCGATTTATATGAATTTGCCAAGTGTAAGGCTTATCCAACTAGTGTATGTTTTTCACCGGATGGGAAGAAAATAGCTACTATTGGTTCTGATAGAAAAGTTAGAGTTTTCAGGTTTTTAACTGGAAAACTCATGAGAGTCTTTGATGAATCACTAAGCGTAAGTGTAATTTAAATTTAATTATACTTTCCTAAAAATGCTTTATTTTATGCTGTTTCTTGAAATATCTTTTTTTCTATACATAGACATTTAGGTTGACAGTTATTTTTTTCTTAACACATTAAAGATACTCAACTATTTCTGTCTTGTACTGTTGCTCTTTGAAACTTTCTTCTCTAGGGGTTTATGATGTGCATTTTCCAAGTCAGTTATTGTCTTATTTTTGTGGTTGTTTTGTTTTTTACAATTTTGTTTTGTTTGCAAGCTATCCTCTTAAGATTCTCAGAATTCATTCTAGGATCCCTTATCTTCTCACTCTTTATTCACTTCTGTCCATATGACTACTTCTAAATTTATTTCTCTAAGCTTCTATTACAAGCAAACCTGGTGCTATCTCTTTCTTTTCCTGTCTTCATGAATAGTGCCAGTATCCATCTAGTTGCACAAACCAGAAATCTAAGAGTTATCCTCAACTCTTTACCCTTCTATGTAATTCACTGGAGTCCTGCCAATTTTGCTTTCTAAATGTAATTTAAATTCACCAATTTCTTTTTACCATAGCTGTCACTAACCATAGTTCATGCTCTTTTGCCTGACTTACTGTATGGCCTACTACCTGTATTTATTCTGGCTTCTCCCTAATACCCACTCTGCACCCAGGGCCATCTTTTAAAAGCACATATCTGGTCGTGTCATTCCTTTGCTTAGAACTTTTCAGTGAATTCCTTCGGTTCTTACAGTCAAGATCAGAGTTGTGGCTTATGTTGTGACGCCATAAGTCACCTTTCTCCTTGCCTCTTATTCTGCCATTTGGACCTCCTTTTTATTTCTTGAACATGCTTCCCACCACAGAACCTTTTTATAAGTTGTTTCCTCCACCTGGGGTGAGGCCCTCCCTCACCTATTGAACTGGCACTTCAAATTTCAAATGAAGAGTCACTTTCTCCAGGAGGCTTTCACTATTCATCCTGTCTTGCACAGTTTTTTTTTAATTATTTAATTAATTTATTTATTTTTTGAGACAGAGTCTCACTCGAGTGCAGTTGGACAGTCTGGCTCACTGCAGCCTCCACCTTCCAGGTTCAAGCGATTCACCTGTCTCAGCTTCCCAAGTAGCTGGGACTATAGGTGCATGCCACCACACCCAGCTTTTTTTTTTTTTTTAAGTAGAGATGGTTTCACCATGTTAGGCAGGCTGGTCTTGAATTCTTGGCCTCAAATGATCCACCCACTTTGGCCTCCCAAAGTGCTGGGATTACAGGAGTGAGTGAGCCACCATGCCAAGCCAGCAGAGTTTTTTTTAATGTGACTGTAGATCACTCTTTCTTTTAGAGCATTTGATATGGTCATATTATTTGATTAATGTATATCACCTCCAGTAGACTAAGCCCTGTGTGATCTGTTTTAGCTCATGATTATATCTCCAGCAGTTAGAACAGTATCTGACACAGAATTACTGAAATATCTTGAAAGAGTGACTCTAGCCATCACTTGTTAGACTGCTAACAAGAATTTGTTACAGCATATAGTTGTGGAGTAAGAGTTTTTAATCCATGCAAAGTTAAGTGGTATCTGTGGTTGCAACTATTGCCATCAGGTGGTTCTCTGCCAGTGGTGTGTTGAATCCTCTGGATTGAACCTTTGTAGCAATGTTTATTGTATGACAGTGTCAATTCTATTGTCCTTGGCAGTGGCCAATTTGCACTGGATTTCCTGCTGTAAGCCCTTCATAAATTCTGTCAGTTCTTCCTAGTGGCGCTCTTGATTTGGTGGCAAATGGTAATAAGTTGGTTGTCTGTCTATCTGAAGCAATATTAATTCCAGACAAATGTGAAGATCTGTTTGCCAGCCACATTATCTCATGACAGATTTTCTTGTTGGGAGAAGATAGCTTTTTACTCTGCTTTTAAGGAGAAACATTTATTGATGATACTTTATTTAGTCGTGGCTCATAACTAAATATGACTTGCAATTTAGATATAATTTTGAAACTCTTATTAACTTGCAGCTCTTCCAAGATCCCTTAGGCAAAGAAATACTCAGAATCTAGTCTCTGGACGTAAATCTCTTAACACACTTACTCTGAGCTGCTCACTCCACTCTATTTGTTCATTGTTGTCTTCAACATTTGTTTAAATGATTGGCCTGAGGTGACAAGAAATCAGTAGTATAAATTAAGACAGAAGTGGAGATTCAGAATGAGAATTTGCCCAAAAAAAAAAATCAATTAAATTACTTACAGTGCTAGTGACTAGTAAAAGACTGGAATTTCAAGGAGGTGGTGGATGGAGGAGGGCAGTTTGTAACCAATCAGAATCCTAGTGTAACAGAAAAGAAATTGAATGGGATGGTATGAATTATCTTTTAGTATTTATTAACCAGGGTCACTATATATGGCCGTGCAGTTGCATATCATAGAAGCCCTGCTGTGAAGGCTAGAACACTCTAAAAAGATTCTGGTCAGGGACTTACCAGGTGGAATAACATTTATGAAATACTTATGTATGGACAGATGACCACCTACAGACCTTATGTCTTAAAGACTGAGTCTTCTCACCAACAGAAATGATCATTAGCCCTTTCCTACAAAATGTAGTCCACCATCCTAGGCTATTCCTGGCACAAGAATAAGCAGTGTAATATATATCAGTCTCCCTGTCTTTGAGACTAGAGACAAGGAAACCTAACAACTAGGCTTTTTAAGTTCTATAAGACCTTGACCTCATGCTTATACCCTAACACACATACTTCATTTTGATTTTTTGAGTTTTGTATATTGTTATAACCTTACCTAGAAAACACAAGATTTTGGTTGATGTAAGGATGAAATAAGGATAGAATTAGATGGGACAGAAGTCTGGCTTATTTTCATCTGCAATGGAGAACTGTTTTTGAATGCTAGTTTGATGCCTTGAATGTCTAGAAAACAATCTAAAGATCATTATTATCTTTTGGAAGATTCATAGTATGTTAATACAATTATTGAGATGTGATGCCTATCTTGAAATTTGTGTAATATCAAAAGAAAAGTAAATGAAATTTCCAAACTATAAAGGACACTCATAGAAATAGTCATGTCTGCTAAATCACATGTACCTAATGGTAATCTCACTGGCCTGTGTCAAAATAACTTGAAACATTTTCTGAAATATCATGAATTTGTTTAAATTAGTGAGATGATGAATTCATTCAGCAAAAATTGAGTGCTTGTTATATGTCAGGCATGTGACCTTGCACAAGGACCTCATAGTCTGTAGTTGCACTGTCCACTATTAGTAGTCACTAACCATGTGTCTATTGAGCACTTGATGGCTAGGCCAAATTGAGATATGCTGAAAGTGTAAAATACAAGACTTAATTTTTTTTTAAAGAATGTAAGTTATCTCAATTTTTTATATTGTAAATGTTGAAATGATACTGTGGATATATTGAGTTTAATCAGACATTAAAATGAAATTCACCTGTTTTGACTTTGTTTAACGTAACTACTAGACAATTTATATATGTGGCTTCTGTTATATTTCCTTGGAAAGTGCTAGTCTATGGCTTTTAAAAGGCAGCAGATGTATTATTTCTGTAGAGAAAGCAGTAGTTATATTAACCAACTGGGTTTTGTTTTAAATTAGCAGAACCAGTTAACATTTAGTTTGAAATATGATTTTTTTTTTTTTTTTTTTTGAGACAGAGTCTCACTCTGTCACCCAGGCTGGAGGGCAATGGTGCAATTTCAGCTCACTGCAGCCTCTGCCTCCTGGGTTCAAGCAGTTCTCCTGCCTTAGCCTCCCAGGTAGCTGGGATTAGGCGCATGCCACCATACTGGGCTAATTTTTTGTATTTTTAGTAGAGATGGGGTTTCACCATGTTGGCCAGGCTGGTCTCAAACTCCTGAACTCAGCTGATCCAGCTGCCTTGGCCTCTCAGAGTGCTGGGATTACAGGCATGAGCCACCATGCCCAGCCTGAAATACTATTTTTTAATGGTTGGACTTACTAATGTCTATTTCATGCTTCTACTGTTTAGAATCCCTCTTAAGAAGTACAAATGGTTAGTGGCTCTTAATGTGTATTCTGCTTCTATTTAAATTCTTATTGTATATATAGATCCATGGGTTGATATAGGTATATGTATATAGAGTTTTTGTTACTAAATGGTTTATTTCCTAGATGTTTACTGAACTGCAACAGATGAGGCAGCAGTTACCAGACATGGAATTTGGCCGACGGATGGCTGTAGAACGTGAGTTGGAGAAGGTTGATGCTGTAAGATTAATTAATATAGTTTTTGATGAAACTGGACACTTCGTGCTGTATGGAACAATGCTGGGCATTAAAGTTATAAATGTGGAGACAAACCGGTAAGCTTTAATATGAGGTACATTTTTAAAAAATGCGTTTGTGGGAGACCATTTCCTCCATCATGGGAACAATGGGAGTATTGTTTGCTTCAAGACAAGTGGAATAGTCCCAAATGTCTAAACTTAACCAAATGTTTTGACTGGATTTTTCTGTGGTCTCTTGGTTGTTTATAATTTTATGTAAAAAGTTTCCACTCATGTTTGTAAAAGAAATGAAGATATGCATAGTTTCAAGTTGTTGTTGTTTTTAACAAGTTTGTCTTTTGCTTATTGATTTAAATTAGCCTGTTCATGTTAAATGTTGCCAAAGATTTTAACCACAGAATTCAGCATTACATCCTGCTAGACATAAAATCAAAAGTTGAAATGCATGAAACCGCAGTAAGCCTTTTTGTGAAAACAGTTCACAAAAATAGCTATAATCAGATACTATCACTGAATGTAAATGAACAGAACTTAAAGAATATTTTAAAGAGAAAAAAATGTGCTGTACATTTCCACATATAAACATATTTATATTGTAGTTCTTGGCCATACAAAATCTTTGAAGTCTTAAAGAACAGTCAGTTACCAGACATGGAATTTTAATAATAGGCTAAAACTATATGAATGATTGGTTGTTTTTAAACAGTTTTAGGTTCACAGCAAAATTAAGAGGAAGATACAGAGATGTCCCATATACCCTTTCCCCCAACACATGCATAGCTTCCCCATTATCAACATCCCTCACCCGAGTGGTACATTTGTTATCATTGATGAACCTACATTGATACATCATTATCACCCAGAGTCCATAGTTTACATTAGGATTCACTCTTGGTGTTATATACTCTATAGGTTTGGAGAAATGTATAATGGCATGTATCCACCATTATATTATCATACAGAACACTTTTACTGCCTTCAAAATCCTCTGCTCTGACTGTTCAACCACTTATCTTTTCACCATCTTCATAGTTTTCCCTCTTCCAGAATGTTATATAGCTAGAATTATACAGTGAGCAGCCTGTCCAGATTGGCTTCTTTTGGTAATATACATTTAAGGTTCTTCTATGCCTTTCCACAACTTGATAGCTCATTTATTTTTAGCACTGAATAATATTCCATTGTCTGGATGTACCACAGTTTATCCATTCACCTACTGAAAGACATCTTGGTTGCTTCCAAGTTTTGGCAGTTATGTATAAAGCTGCTGTAAACATCTGTGTGTGTTTGTGTAGACATTTGTTTCAGCTCCTTTTCGTAAATACCAAGGAGCACAATTGCTGAATCGTATGGTAACAGAATGTTTAGTTTGTAATTGTAAGAAATAGTCAAACTGCCTTCCGAAGTGGCTGTATTCTTTTGCATTCCCACCAGCAGTGAATGCGTGTTCCTGTCATTCCACATCTGCGCCACCATTTGGTATTGTCAGTGTTCCAGATTTGGGCCATTTTAATAGATGTGTAGTGGTATCTTGTTTTAGTGTGGATTTCCCTGGCCGACATGAGGTGTAGTATCTTTTCATATGCTTATTTACCACCTGTATATCTCTGATGAGGTATACGTTAAGGTCCTTGGGCATTTTTTAATTGGGTTGTTGGTGTTCTTATTGTTGTGTTTTAAGAGTTCTTTATATTGTTTAAAAAAACAAAGAGTCTTTATGAATTTTGCATAACAGTCCTTTATGAGCTGTTCGCCTAGTCTGTGACTTTCATTCTCGTTTTGTTTTTATCAAGACGGAGTCTTGCTCTGTCACCCAGGCTGGAATGCAGTGGCATAATCTCGGCTCACTGCAACCTCTACCTCCTGAGTTCAAGCAAGTGTCTCAGCCTCCCTAGTAGCTGGGATTATAGGTGCCTGCCACCACGCCTGGGTAATTTCTTGTATTTTTAATGTAGACGGGGTTTCACCATGTTGGCCAGGCTGGTCTCAAACTCCTGACCTTAAGTGATCTGCCTGCCTTGACCTCCCAACATGCTGGGATTATACATGTGAGCCACTGTGCCTGGCTTCATCTCTATTTTTTAACCTGAAAATTATAGCTGCCTACCAGTTTAAATTGATACTTTTTAAGGAGTAGAAAAACACTTTTAAAACTCTTTCACTATTTTGTACATAGGTAAGACAGTTGATTCCCAGCTCTTATCTGTAAAGTTGTCATAATTGGAATTAACTTTGGTGATTTTGTTTTATAAAACATTGTTATATTTTTAGGTGTGTGCGGATTTTAGGCAAACAAGAAAATATTAGAGTGATGCAACTGGCTTTGTTCCAGGGGATAGCCAAAAAGCATCGTGCTGCAACTACTATAGAGATGAAAGCTTCTGAAAACCCTGTTCTTCAGAATATTCAAGCTGACCCAACAATAATCTGTACATCATTCAAAAAGAATAGATTTTATATGGTATGTATATGTACTAGGAGATTAGACCGTAATGTTCCTTCCAGTTTGGTTTGACTTTTCTTTGTACCTTCAACTGAAGAGAATGTTGGCAGTAACAGCAGACTTTCTAAACAACCAGCATGCCACTTTTTTTTTTTTTGAGACGGAGTCTCACACTGTCGCCTAGGCCAGAGTGCAATGGCACGATCTCGGCTCACTGCAACCTCTGCCTCCCGGGTTCATGCAATTCTCCTGCCTCAGCCTCCCAAGTATCTGGGATTGCAGGTGTACACCATCACACCCAGCTAATTTTTTGTATTTTTATAGTAGAGACGGGGTTTCACTATGTTAGTCAGACTGGTCTTGAACTCCTGACCTCATGATCCACCCACCTCAGCCTCCCAAAGTGCTGAGATTACAGGCACTACCACACCCACCCCAAAATGCCATCTTAAATTAATATTGTAGAATTTTTAACTAGGAGTTGATTTTAAGTATTTCTGTACTGTTTTCCATCATGTTTTGAAATTTTTCAACCTCGCTTCCACAACTATTTGCGTTAAGATGGTAGGAAGTTAGTGGTTATAGTTATAATTGCATCCAAAATAGTTTTCACTGTGAGACTTTAAAATTTCTTCTTAGTGTTTTTACTTTTTCAGCTTTTACTCTTGAATTTGTCTCCCCCAAATTAGCACAGCTTCCTTCTCTAAATGCATTTCCTTTTTTACCTTTTGACTTTATTTTCTTTTAATGGAACTCTATTTTATTTTATTGTGTTTTAAGAGTTCTTAAACTCTTAAGAACTCTTACAGTTCTTAATTGGAATTACATATTATATATAATTATATATTCCTGTGGAATATTTTTTTTCCTCTGGGGAACTGAAAGTACTTTGCATGTTAACTAAGACTGGGATAGTTAAAATCAAACTACTGCGCCATCTAGGAGTAGCACAGTATTTTTTCATCCAAGCAGAAAAATCAAAAAGTATAGAGACCTCTGCCCTTGCATTCTATCTATCCTTCACATTGCAATCAGAGAACTTTTCAAACCCAATGTGACTCTTATTTTTCTGCCTAATACCCTTTAATGACTCCCCAGATATCTATGCTGGCTGGCCTTCCTCACTTCTGTGGCTTTATCTTTCTTCATTTGCTACACTGACCATACTGAACTTATTCATAGTAGCTGAGTGTTCTTTTTTTTAACTCTGGGCCTCTTCACAGGCTATCCATTCTGCCATCAACACACCTCTCTCCAACTACTAACTCATACTTCAAGTCTCAGTTTGGAAGCCCTTGTTTTGTTGTTAAGTTTTTGTTTTGTTTTTGTTTTTTTTTCTTTTTGAGTCTTGCTCTGTCACCCAGGCTGGAGTGCCATGGTGCAATCTCAGCTCACTGCAGTCTCTGCCTCCCTGGGTTCCAGCAATTCTCCTGCCTCAGCCTTCTGCGTAGCTGGGATTACAGGCGCATGCAACCACGCCTGGCTAATTTTTGTATTTTTAGTAGAGGCGGAGTTTCATCATGTTGGCCAGGCTGGTCTTGAATTCCTGACCTCAGGTGATCTGCCCGACTTGGCCTCTCAAAGTGCTGGGATTACATGCATGAGCCACTGCACCCGGCCTGGAAGCCCTTTTTAACATCAAGTCTAAGTTAGGTGTGCCTGCTTATGTTTCCCCTATGCTTCCCCTGTCATATGTTGTGTCATACTTTTTGTGTGAGTATCAGTAATTTGTTGATTTCTTTTGTCTCTGACATTGTGCTCTTCTCCTGAAGATAAAATCCATGAATACAGGTACTATGTCTTCTTCACTGTTAAATCCAGAAAGTTAGGAAAATGACTAATATATTATAGTATATTCATCCCTCCAAAATACTGTAAACTCTTATAATGCTATTAAAGTTAATAGCATTTGATAAATGTATGAAATAGCAGTTTCCCTACCCCAACCAACCTTCCAACCTAAATGGGCAAATTCTTATAAGAATTTAATTTACAACTTTCAAAATCATTACTAAAAATTTATTAGTATAATTACTGGCCAGGAATGGTGGCTCATCCTTGTAAACCTAGTATTTTGGGAGGCCAAAGCAGGAAGATCACTTGAGCCCAGGACATCAAGACCAGCCTGAGCAACAAAGCAAGACCTATCTCTACAAAAAATTTAAGAAGCTATCCAGGCATGGTGGTGTGCACATGTGGTCTCAGCCATGCTGGAGGATAAAGTGGTAGGATCTCTTGAGCCCAGGAATGTGAGGTTGCAGTGAACTATAATCACACCACTGCACTTCAGCCTGGGTGACAGAGCAAGACCCTGTTGCTAAACAAAAAAAGGTACTTCTCCATATACACTAAAAAAACACATACTAATATTCCATACACTTTATTGAAAAAAATTTAAATAACAAGTTATATTTTTTCCTTTCTAAGTTTACTTGTATGTTGATTAAAGTATATATATTCATTATAAAGTTTGAAAAAATAAAAAATAAATCATTCACTGTACCTCTATACAGCTAATACTGTTATGAATTTCCTTTGACTCTTACTAGAAGTACATATTCTTAAGCAAAACTAAAATGGTATGCATATATATGAATATTGTGTCCCTTTTTTCAGATCCAACATCATAAATAAAAGTATTACAAATCCATATTAGCTAAATCATAACTTTAAAAAATTCATATAAACAAATAGTACAACAGACATGCCATTCCTTTGAAAACTGGTGAATAGGATGTTAAAGTGATAGCATCCTAACTTTGTTTATTTGGAATCTATCCAAGCAGATCAAGGAATGACATTAGGCAAGATAGGGACTGAGGCACTAGCTTTACATTCCCATAATTAAGTTGACATCAGATAGAGGTTGCTTAGGAGAGAGGATTTCTACTTAAAGAAACAGGCCTTAAGAAGTCCAGAGTTTTAACAACTGAAAGGTTTTTCTCAATTCTCCCTAGACCCTGAGAATCTGAGATTTCTACGACTTTACTCAAAATTTTCATTCTTTCTCCCATGCTTTAGGGTTTAGATAGGTCAGGTGGGACTCTGGAAAAAAAAAAAAATTAAGGATCCATTACTGATTGATCTTTGTGAACCCTCATTCTACCTACACTGAGTCCTGCTCATAGTAGTAATAACAACTGTTAATATATATATAATGCCATCTATGTATCAGACACTGTCCTTCTTCAAGCACTTAATATCCATTCATTTAATCTTCACAACTACCTTCATTGCAAGGTAGGTACTGTTATCATCATATATGAATGAGGGAAGGAAAGAATTCATGTCCCCAAAGTCACAGAACTGGGATTCAAATCCAAAACAATCTAAATAATGAAGTGAGCAACAAGTGGCAGGTTAGGCCTTACTAGAAGGCGTAAGTCAAGAGCTACCATAAATGAAACAGTTATTCTTGTTAAATGTGTACCCAAGAAAATTTCTGCCCAAAAGAATTAAATTCCTTTGGAATCAATGTGTTCAGTATGTTACATGGATCCTTTTCATATTAGACAATGTAAAAATAAACTGCCTGACACATCCTGTGATGGGAAGTGATTCCTGAAATAAGGATTTATTCTGATGTGAATTCTTACTTTTCTCAAATACTTCATTAGAAATTCTATTGTTCGTAAAATTTTTACCAGATGAAAACTTTAATTCATTCACTCACTTTTTACTTGCCTCTTTAGTTTACCAAACGAGAACCAGAAGATACGAAAAGTGCTGATTCTGACCGAGATGTTTTTAATGAGAAACCATCTAAAGAAGAAGTCATGGCAGCTACTCAGGCTGAAGGACCTAAACGAGTTTCAGATAGTGCCATTATCCACACCAGCATGGGAGACATTCACATCAAACTTTTTCCTGTTGAGTATGTACAACTATTTTTATTGGCTTATGTAATTAAGAATGTAAATGTGTATGTCTGAAGAAACCATGCAACTTAAAATTCCTGTTACTTTGACTTAAGAGATTTTGAAGAAATGTTTGATAAAAAACATCTATTCCTAAGCTTTCTGATAACTGTTATGGTAGAAAATGGGAAATCTTTATGCATATATACTTCATTCATACTTCTTTATGCATATATACTTCATAGGTTCATTATGAGAACAAAATATATTGGCTATGAAAGTGCTGAGTGTAAACTGTAAAGTGATACACAAATGTGTATCATTATTACTGTTAACAGCAGATCTGAACTCTAGGTTTTGTGGATTGCTTTGCTTTCCTCAAAGCAAATCCTTAAGAGAAAGATGATCACATTTTCTTACCAACCGTCGCTAGATACCTACTATCTCTTTATAGTTTTAGTAGCTGTATGTTTTAAAAGTGAACTACAAGCTGGGTGCAGTGGCATGTACTTATAATCCCAGCTATTCAGGAGGCTGAGACAGGCAGATCAGTGGATGCCAGGAGTTTGAGACTAGCCCGAGCAACACGACAAGACCCCCCCATCACTTAAAAAAATTTTTTTTAAATTAGCTGGGCATGGTGGCACACACCTGTATTCCCAGCTACACTAGAGGCTGAGGTCAAAGATCCCTTGAGCCAGGAGTTTGAGGCTGCAGTTAGCTATGATCACACCACTGCACTCCAACCTGGGCAACAGAGTGAGACCCTGTTTCTGCAAAAACAATTACAACAAAACCGTAAGGGCTTCAATTGAAAAAAAGCTGAACAGTTTTCTAGATAGTTTAAGAGATTGTAAAATTAACATACAGTGTCAAATACAATAGAATATTTCTGGCCATTCTTGACCCAGAAAATGACATCTTTTATAACACTTTTACTTAAAAGTTCTTATTTAATATTTTGAATATGAATGTTTTGTACCATATCTTGGTACCCAACAAATAACTAGGCAGTTCTAGACTCCTTGACACTCTTAACACTGCTCAAAACCCATGTACTCTTCGGCCGTGTGCTTGGTACAAGAGTCTCTTGATTCTTCCATTCCTAGCTCCATACTTAGTCTTACATGGTAATGGACCATATGAAATAATTGCATAATGTTAATATTATGGAGAAACCTTCATACTTTGAGTGTGATTATCATTTAAAGTTGAATAAATTTAGATGTCATTTCTGTGATTGTTTTTGGCCAGGAATATGTCGCTGTAGCATAACATTGCTTTTTTTTTTTTTTTTTTTTTTTAAATTGAGTTTCACTATTGTTGCCCAGGCTTGAGTGCAATGGCATCATCTTGGCTCACTGCAACCTCCACCTCCCGGGTTCAAGCAATTCTTCCACCTCAGCCTCTCGAGTAGCTGGGATTACAGGGGTGCACCACCATGCCCGGCTACTTTTGTATTTTTAGTAGAGACAGGGTTTCTCCATGTTGGTCAGTCTGGTCTTGAACTCCCGACCTCAGGTGATTCACCTGCCTCGGCCTCCCAAAGTGCTGGGATTACAGGTGTGAGCCACCGCACCTGGCCAACATTGCTTTTATAAGAAAATGACCTTTCCCAGGAACTTAACTTATAATACTGTATGCAGACCTATAATACTATATACAGTGAACTAACTTAAGATATTGAGCTGGGTGCAGTGGCTCATGCCTGTAATCCCAGCACTTTAGGAGGCTGAGGTGGGAGGATCTCTTGAGTACAGGAGGTCAAGATCAGCCTAGGCAATATAGTGAGACCCTGTCTCTTAAGAAAAAAACATATTTTTAAGGTGCTATGGCTATATTTTTTTAACTGCTAAATGACCTTGAAATCTTACTGCTGTCAAACTCAAATATTAGTTAGGCAGTCATGTTCTAAAGATAACTAAGTTAAATAAGACTATACTACTTACATGCCCCTTCATGCTTGTCCTGAGATTAGAGGTTATGGAAAAAAAAGACTGTCCTTCTGAAACATTCAGAAGACATTGAAACATCATTAGGAAGCAGAACTGCAAAGAAAACTGTTTTAAGATGCTCTGAATAGTTTCATATTTGTAATATATGTCTTAATAGGTGCCCTAAGACAGTGGAAAACTTCTGTGTTCACAGCAGAAATGGTTATTATAATGGGCATACATTTCACCGTATAATTAAGGTAAGTCACACAAATTTCATGTGATTTAAGGATTATTATTACACAGCAAGAGATTTAAGCCCAAGGAATCTTCTTCTCTCACACTTACCAATTTAGTGGAAAGGAACAGGAAAAATATACTATGGAAGCCAAAGAAAGACTGGATGGTCATGAATGTCAGCATCTAGAATCAACAGGAATAGTGGCATGACTACCTGTTTAGAAACACTGAAGCAATATTTTGTCAACAGCTAAAGTAAAGGGTAAGATAATGAATAAAGGGTCATGTTGAGATAACATTAGCAACCTAGGTAACCTGTTTGTAGTGGCTAGATAGGGTCTAGATCTAGAAGATAGGATTTTTCAATCATAGAAGAGCCACAATGTTATCTGATCTGTGAGAACCAGTAATATACCAGAGGAGGAGAGAGAACTCAGCCCCTGAATTTTGTTGAGCAGCTCTCCATAAAGTGGATGGGGCAGAAATACAGTTCTTGGTTATTGGCAGGTCAGAAATGGCAGGACAAAAAGTCAGATCTCAGGGTACTAAAGGAATTAGCGAAAAGGCTTTCCAGGAAATCTAGAGTATTTGGGGAAAGGGAGAGGGAGGAGGGCAATTATATAAAACATAAAATATCATACAGATCCTGAAGTTTATAGTATTAACTGGCTTTATTTTGGTTATTGGGAAAGATAGAACATGTCTATAAATGAGAAGATGACCTTTGTATTTATGTTTCAATCAAGGTGGTGGCTGAGCAATGGAAATACATCATCCAAATTTAAGTGTAAGGGTTTAATCAAATCACTATAAAGACTGTTAATATTACCCTGAATACAAAGGACTCTTGGCAGAAATAAAACTTCAAAGCGTACATATATAGAAAAGGACAGTGTAATGTTTTTGTGTACTTTCTGTTAAGGGCTTCATGATTCAGACGGGAGATCCAACAGGTACTGGTATGGGAGGAGAAAGCATATGGGGAGGAGAATTTGAAGATGAATTTCATTCAACATTACGACATGACAGACCGTACACACTCAGCATGGCTAATGCAGGATCAAATACTAACGGATCCCAGTTTTTCATCACAGTAGTACCAACGGTAAGTGCAACAGCATTGTTTATAAAGCACAGATTGATAGATTATGATGTAAGAGACTGAACTCAGTGGAAGAAAGAGCTGCATTATTTTGTATTTTCTGCATTATTTATATCTGCCAGAATACAAAAATGAAAATGATCTAGAGAAGAAAATAGAAAACTATGTGACAAATCAGTTTAGAATTGGTAAAATAATACTTCCATTATAGCAAGAAGTACAATGGAGTGTGATTCAAAATACTTGAGTTTCAATCTCAACTCTGCCTCTACTGATTATTACACCTCTCTGGCCCATTTCCTCATCTTTAGAATACAGGGATTAGAGTATATGAATTCACAATTTTAATACAGTTTCCCCCACATTTTATTATATCTGAAATCAGAATACAACTCATAATCAATGGCATTTTAGATTTGATGAAATATAGTGTAAGGTCCCGTAGCTCTATTGCCTTGCAGTAACACAAAATTATAAAAATTACCTACTTTTTGTTTTGAAATTAAGCACTAAGCGATGAATAAAGGAAATATATATATAACTACCATATGCCAGGAACGTAGTCTCATTGACAGTACTTCTAGTATCAGTATCCCCAGTTTTCAGTAATAGATGAGGAAACGTCGAAACATGATTAACTTGCCAAAAGGTCAAGTAAGTAGCCAAGCCAGCATTTGAACTCCCATCTGTCTCACACCAAAGCATGTGCTGCTTAAACTATTTCAAACTGCCTCTGAATAAATTGTCAGGTAAGAGTCCTGCAGAAACCTTTTAAAGACTTAGCCACAATTGTGTAAGCCATGTGAAGTAACTTACCTTTAGGAAAGATCTTCCAGTTCCCTTTGGTCTGAAAGATGTAGATATTTAATTAAACATTATACTATGCTTCTATATATTTTTTAACAAACTGGAAATAACTCTTAAAAGCTGCAATGTTTTTATTGTTAAGAAACTATTTTACTTTTTAAATACATACTAAAGGGGAGGGTAACCTTAAATTCTCTTTAATTTGCTCAGCTGGAGGGTATAATTTATTGGGATTTACCAACATTTTCCATTTGTTGTCCAACACAGCCTTGGCTTGATAATAAGCACACAGTATTTGGACGAGTGACTAAAGGAATGGAAGTTGTGCAGAGGATCTCCAATGTCAAAGTCAATCCCAAAACAGATAAGCCCTATGAGGATGTCAGCATCATAAATATTACTGTGAAGTAAAATAAGATTTGCTTTAATGTACTTGCAAATAAAAATGCAATATTAAACAGGAGATTATTTTAAGACTTGCTGAATATGCAGATCATGTTTCAAAGATACAATATTTTTGTATTTTTCATTAAAGGCTATTTTTAAAAATTTACCTTTGATTTTTCTTGCAATATTTCTAATCCTGGGAGGTGATAAATTGAAATAGACTAAATTCAGGCAGACACTCATTACAGGTAATTTGTAATGAGCCTCAAATTAAGTATTAAATAATTACAGTAATCTCCCCCACCCCCTTTTCCCATGGTTTTCTTTCTACTGTCAATCACGATCCAAAACTAGGTGAGTACAATGCAGTATTTTCAGACAGCAAGATCACATTCACATGACTTTTATTACAGAATATTGCTATAGTTGTTCTATTTTATTGTTGTTAATCTCTTACTATGCCTAATTTATAAATTAAACTTTAGCATAGATATGTATGTCTAGAAAAAAACATAATATATATGGGGTTCAGTAAGCCTCAATAAACAGGAAGTCACTTTGGTCAAAGTCTTACATTTCTTATTATGAAATATTCTTTCAAATAAAGTATCAGAATAAGTGGATATCTGAATCCTTGGTTTTATATGCAGGCTCATTTACTGTTCCAGATTATTTTTCTAACATAGGTAAACAATTTTTTCTGTCCTCAAGTTATAGTATATCTTTAGTAAATATACCACTAAGAAATATACATAAAAATTTTGGTATCTAATAATAGAGATTAGTAGAAATTGGAGCAGTAAAACAATGTGAGTGCAAATTCTTATACTAATTTTTTCACTTACTCCTATAACTTATTTCATAACTATTAAGACCCACTGTGGCTGGGCGTGGTGGTTGACACCTGTAATCCCAGCACATTGGGAGGCTGAGGCAGGCAGATCACAAGGTCAAAAGATATGAGACCATCCTGGCCAACATAGTGACACCCTGTCTCTACTAAAAATACAAAAATTAGCTGGGCATGGTGGCAAGTGCCTGTAGCCCCAGCATTCGGGAGGCTGAGGCCGGAGAATCGCTTGAACCTGAAAGGCAGAGGTTGCAGTGAGCCAAGATCATGCCAGTGCACTCCAGCCTGGCAACAGCAAGAAATACTCTGTCTCAAAAAAACAAAAAGACCCACTGCTTCATTTCCAGAAAGATTCTTTCAGAAACTTACAGGAAGAACATGCTGAAAGACCTGTTAGGGAATTTATATTCTTAAGTTTTAAATCTGCTCACACTCTTCCTTCTATTGATCAGCAGGATTCTTTCCTTCGCTACAAACTTATGAGAGAGGAGATTATGCCAGATTGTGCTACTGTAATGTATGCTCTTTTTTAAAAGTAGAACTTTAAAGTTGGACATGAAAATGACTTTTCAATGTGACATTTATTGTTTCTAATTTTAGTTGTTTAGACTTCCTACCTTTATTCATTCCTAAAAACAATCTAAATTTTTGGTAATATTGCCACCAAGTTGTGATGATGCCTCATTCCCCAGCAAATACAATTATTTTGCTTTGAGTGAAACCATATTTGACTAATGAATTTTTCCATTAATGTCAAAAACTTAACCTGATTGGCAGACCTAAAAACATACATTGCCCATGTCTTTTTAAAAGCATGTTTTGGCCAGCCGTGGTAGCTCATGCCTGTAATGCCAACACTTTGGGAGGCCAAGGCAGGTGGATCATGCGGTCAGGATTTCAAGACCATGCTGGCCAAGATGGTGAGACCCCATCTCTACTAAAAATACAAAACTTAGCTGGGCGTCGTGGTGGGCACCTGTAAATCCAAGCTACTCAGGAGGCTGAGGCAGAGAATTGCTTGAACCTGGGAAGCAGAGGTTGCAGTAAGCTGGGATCGCACCACTGCACTCCAGTCTGAGTGAGACTCCACCACTGCACTCCAGACAGAGCGAGACTCAGTTTCAAAAATAAAAATAAAAAATAAAAATAAGTAAAAGCATGTTTTAAGTTATCAGGATACAATTTCATTCTTATTCATTAGTCCTTTTCATCTTTATTCTTTTAGGGAAGAATACAGCTGTCTTCTTCCCTGTTACCACTTTGCTAATTTAGAAGTATCCCAATGTTACATAAAAAGCCCTTCTCTTAGCAATATTAGTTCATGAGCTACAGCTAAGTTTTGCAAGCCATTTTCTACAATGGTCATTTAAAATGCTATGTTTTTCTTATGAAACAAGTTTACATTTAAAATTTAAAAGGCAGTAACGAAGTTTCACTTGTTCAATGCAAAACTGTAGCTCCTCCTTCAAAACATAAATGTGGCCTGAACATCACTTCTTGGCCTTTTGGATAATATCAAGTATAGTTAAGACCAAGTATGGTCTATGTTGCAAATTCAAAATGTTATTTCTAAAATTTTGCTTTATCAAATGAACTACATCTCAAATTTGACAGGCATGTCAAGCTCTACCTATTTTATTTTCTCTCTTAACTATAGCACAAATAATGACTTCTTAAATTCGTTACTACTAGCAATAATACTAGATAGATGGTTCAAGAAAGACTTTTAAGAATGACGGGACTTCTTACAAATGATCTTAACATTTTATTGCTGTCTATACTGATCATATATGTAGTGCAAATAATGGCTTCTGATGGTTATAAAGCATTCCTGAATTATAGACCAGGGCTATACACTTGACATACTTGCTTTATATAACCATACAGTAATATTTAGGCTTAATACAGAAATTCAGAGATACTAGGAAAATTCTAATATACTATGTTTAAAATAGCTGTCTTAGTTTCCCAGGGGAGACTAGCACAACCTTAACTAATGATCAGTGAAAGAATACAACCACAAATAGTAATGGGAGCTTGAGAAAAGTATTTCTTTAAAAAAGAATCACAAACATCTACCATTATATATACATTATAATCAGGTGTAAGCACAATTTTTAACTTGTGTTCAGTTATATGCTAAGACTGTACCTTACAAAGTTTAGCAAAATTGATGAAATAACAAAGGAAGCAAGTTCACCTTAGTGTTACACATTTTTTCTTCAATTAACTAGTAGAGAAAACAGCTCAAGTTCTCACAAGCAATGCAACACGTTTTTTATTTTTCAGTTATTGAAATCAGTCAAATAATTTAATTCAGAAGTAGTATTTATGCACACAAACTATACTTGTAACAGCATGACCATTTACCTGAAAAATAAAGGATGAAATATATTTACTTATTTACATATTGCCCATATCACTGATAGGCTTTTTCTTAATGCTTTGTTTTCTAAAAGTTTTAATGTTCTTAAACAAACAAAAATGGATTTGAAAAGACTGAACCAAAACAGTGCTACCTAAAAGTCACATCTTGTTATGAGACATCACTGTCCTTATAACAATTAAACTGATAAGATTTAACTTCTTCCTAAAGTATCAGAACATTAAAAAAAAAAAAGTCTCAATGTACCTATTTAAATAAATCGTGCTTCCATAATGAGAGTATCCTTTAAAAATGAAAAACCATAAACAGCACAAATTTTTATTTACTCACAACACTGAATAATTAATGTAAACTTTTAGAATATTTTTCCTTTAGACATTTTTCCTCTTAAGTGGACTTTTCAAGGCCTTCTCATGAAGAGCCTTAAGTTTTACTGTCAAAATAAATGCACTTATTTTGGGAGATAGTTTGAAGTAATAAGCATTCTCCACTGTACAAACAACTCCTAAGGAAAAGTTCATTTTCTATTTAGGTCACTAGCTTTTACATAAATAAAGCCACCCCTGGTTCTGCGTAACTTAATACATTTTACCTATAGTCATTCCCACAAAGGATGCAATATTATATTAGAAATATTACTTTAAATATATTGAAAAATAGAAGGACCAATTTAGAGCTCTGACCCAGGAAATTGTACATAAGCCTAACATCAGTCCTGGAAATGAGTCTTTCATAAATGAAGATCCAACTACTTTCACAGTTTTATTACTGTTCTTCAGTTTATTACTAATCTGACAAGCCTAATTAGGTAATATTTCATTCTGTCTTACTGTGTTTTATACAAAATGCTTTAGGAAAAAGTTTTAATAAAACTCTATAAAATATTAATTTTCTATACCTTATAGTTCTTAGCATTAAAGGTGTTAACTCTGAACTTAAATGTAAAGTAATCCTGTTATCCAAAGATGTAGTTTGGATTCTATTTCATTAAGCAACTGCCATTTCTACTATTAAATACTGCCAACCTTCAGTGAAAAGACAGATTAAAGAAGCAACTATATTTAACTTGCTTCACACAGAGGTCTCATTAGGCACTCAATTGGCTATTCTTTTTTTCACTGAAAGAATAAACCTTCACTTACCCTTTCTCTGTGACTACCTCTTTCCTGGTATATTGGTCACATATAATCTGAAAAACTTAGATAACAAATATACTTTTAAAAAGAATGTATGTTCAACAAATTTCTATTTAATTCAATCTAATCCACTCAATTAGAAATTTAATTTGCCACAATGTTTTAAAGCAATAATGTACTGAATTCCCAATCCAAGATTCCTTTATATATATATATATATATATATATATATATATATATATATATACTCCCATATATATATATATATATATGCATCCTAAATTATCATCTTTCAAGATGTATAATTTCTTACAACACATTATGTGCAAAGTTACTCTTAACCACAAAACTTCAAACAACTGCTGCATTTAAAATCAAGCAACATCCAATACTCCAGCAGCCACAAGTTGCCGTGAGAGCCAGTCCAACCCTTCATACAGTCCCATACCACTTCGAGCATCACAGCCCTGAATATACCAGCTACGGCCACAGCATAATTTATGAAGACTGAGTAGTTCAGTGATTTCTTCTACTGACAACGCTCCAGCAACATCCTGAAAGATATATATGCATATTTTTGATCAGTCCATTCAAATTACCATTTTTCTAATTATCATTATTTATAGAGAAATTTGTTGACAGCATTCTAACAGAAGCCTAAACAAAACACCTAGATTCTTTCAGTAATTATTCTGAGATTAACAAGAATAGAAAAAAAACAGTTTGGTTAAACTAATTTATATGTGTGTGTGTATGTATATAGTTTGCAAGGATAACCTAACAATGAAATCAATAAAAGCCTTGCAACCTAAATGGAAACATATTGCCTAAGTAATTTTTTTATTTTTTGAGATGTAATCTTGCTCTGTCACCCAAGCTGGAGTGTAGTGGCACGATCTTGGCTCACTGCAATCCCTGCCTCCTGGTTCAAGCAATTCTCTTGCCTCAACCTCCCAGGTAGCTGGGATTACAGGCATGCGCCATCATGCCCAGCTAATGTTTTTGTATTTTTAGTAGAAGCAGGGTTTTACCATGTTAGGCAGGCTGGTCTCGAACTCCTGACCTCAAGTGATCCGCCCACCTTGGCCTCCCAAAGTGCAGGGATTACAGGTGAGAGCCACCGCACCCAGCCTAAGTAATTATAAAGCATTAACTTAAAATTAACACATGGAAACCTTAATAAATGGTTTATAAATAGGGTTATATATCGAAGAGTTCATTACATTCCCGCTCTGAACACCCATTGCCCCACGAGCAACCACCAGTAACATTTTTCCTGAAAATTTCCATGCATGTTCATGCAAATAAACACAAAGAGGAACATAGTTTAGACCTTCTATTACTTGCAGGGTTGGTTTTTTGTTTTTTACATAAACATGTTGAAGATATTTTTCCATTATCAGAACAGACTGCATTATTTTTAATATCAGAATTCCCTTCCATTGTGAGGATACAACAATTTAACCAGTCCTATACTGAATGTTCAGATTGAAGTTTTATGCTTATGTGCTATGACAAATCCATATATATACACACACACGTACATACATAAACATATATAGACAAACAAGAGGTGACATATATTTATGTATATTTGCAAAATTATCTGTAGGATAACCTTTGGATATTTGTCTACCAGATACATAGAGGTAGAATGGCAGGGTATAGGACTTTGATGAGTATTGGCAAATTGTCCTCCAAGAAAATGTCTCAGTTTAATAACCCACCAACAGTGGGGTGTACTTATTTAAGAAATCATACAATAATTAGACAATATTTATTTTTGCTATATTAGATTCAAATCCCATCTTATTGAAGAAGTAAAATGTATCACATTGAAAGTATATGGAATTTGGCCCAGTGCAGTGGCTCACACCTGTAATCCCAGCACTTTGGGAGGCCGAAGCGGGCAGATCACTTGAGGTCAGGCATTTGAGACTAGCCTGACCAACATGGTGAAACCTTGTCTCTACCAAAAATACAAAAATTAGCTGGGCATGGTGGCAAGCACCTGCAATTCCAGCTACTTAGGAGGCTGAGGCAAGAGAATCGCTTGAACCTAGGACAGGGAGGTTGCAGTGAGCAGAGACTGTGCCACCGCACTCCAGCCTGGGAGACAGAGCAAAACTCAGTCTCAAAAATAATAATAGTGTATGTAAGTCTGAAGATTACAAAACACTTTCATCTTTATCTGATGAGCAGAAAATGGTATTTCACTGACTTATTTGAATGTCTTAAATGTACCAGTTCTTAATAGTTTGCCTTTTTTTATTAAGGGGAAAATTCTCTATTCTTCATCCTATTCTTCCCTTCCCATGATATCTCTCTACTCCACTTCTACTCTCCTTCTACTACCTCTACTTAAAGACATCTTATCCTCCTAGAAAGTTAGGCTCAAGGTCTAGGAATCTTCAGCTACTCCCAGTCCTTCATCCCAGTCATTCAGTCACCAATTGTACCTCAAAAGTCTTTTCCATCTGCTTCCACCTTTCTATTTCTCTAATTCGGAGTCTTGTTAATGCTCACTTGAATTATTTAAGCAATTTACTGCATCCCCTGTCTGTAGTCATTTGCCCTGATTCACTCTACCCCTAGAATTATAGTATTAAAACACTGATATGATCTTACTACCCACTAGTCCAAAAACATTTTGATGATTCCTCTTTGCTCATACAATAAAACCTAAATTTATCAGTCTAGCTCTGTCAGGCCTTTACAGCATGGCCTTGTCTGTTATTCTATATTCTCTAGAATACCTGCACCTGACATACAGATCTGCTTGATGTTCCCTAGACTAAAAACATTCATGCTATTATCATCTCTGTAATGTTCTTCCTTTCACATACTGACTCAGCCTTATCCATAATTTCAGCTCAAATCCTAAATTTTACAATCTTACAACATGCCACATTTAGAACTACTCTCCTAATTCCCTGTCACATTCTGTCATTGAAGTCACTTTTCAGTTTTCTTTGTATTTGAATCTCACTTATGTGTTCATATGCATACCCAGGAGTTTCTGGTGCGCATGAACTACCTTATTTCTATTTTGTATACTCCCAGGTACCCAACACAGCATTTTTTACATAGATTATACTCAAAATACACAGAGAAACTTTATAAATATCTATGGAATTGATTTTCTGAAATATTTCCAGTTGCCTTATGACATGGAATGCATAAAACTACTAAAATAAGTATTCTAATATAAAAATGCATTACCTGTTTGTTAGCAAAAATCAGGAGCAGAGCATCTCGGAGTTCTTTTTCCGTTAACAACTTTGCAAGTTCACTGTGTGCTTCACTAATTCTGTCTCTATGGCTGCTATCTACAACAAACACAACAGCTACCCAAAAAAATAAAAATACTAATTAGTCACTTGCTAAAGTTCGGTAAATGGACCAAATATTTAATGATATCATTATTATATTATGGTTAGAGTTTGTCTACCATCATTTTCACACAGGCTGCCGAGTATGGCAAGGGCACGTACAAATAAAGAACAGTATGATTTCAAGTAGTTTACATAACTTCTCAGGTTTAGTTTCCTCATCTACGACAAGATTTACAACACTTGCTCTATCAAATGTGAACTGGTCTGTATACCAAAGAACATTTTTTACATAATGAATTTCAAAATATGCCTCATTATCTTCTACCTACTGATGCTACTTGTTCTTTGAATACTACTTTTGTAATATTTAGTCTTTGAATAAAAGACTAAAAGATAAAAACGATCACCATTTTTCTCTCTCCAAAGTATTGTCTCTAAGTTAATTATCCCCATACTTTCAACCATTCTTCATATTCAAAATAACATTTTTGCAGGGCACAGTAGCTCACACCTATAATCACAGCACTTTGGGAGGCCAAAGTGGGAGGATCACTTGAGCTCAGGAGTTTGAGACCCTTGGGCAATATAGCGAGACCTTGTCTTTCCAAAAAAAAAATTTAAAAATTAGCTGAATGTGGTGGCATATACCTGTAGTCCCAGCTACTTGGAAGGCAAAGGTGGGAGGCCTGCTTGAACCCAGGAGGCAGAGATGGCAGTGAGCTGCAATCGCACCACTGTACTCCTGCCTGGGCAACAAAGCAAGATTCTGTCTCAAAAAAAAAAAACTATTAATTATGGCTCATACTAAATATCAAAAATCCCAAAGTAAAAATAATTATTCAGTCTCTCATCTTGGTACAAAGCAGGATAACATAGAGAATAGGAGGCATAAGCTTTAGGTTGGGGTCTATGAGGCAAAACTGTAGAATAGAACCCAAATGTGACTAAAACCTATGTAGAGTATATGATACAATACCGTTTGGTCAAAAGCAAGCCACTGTAAGCTCTTTTGCAAGTAACAACTATTTATGAAAGAAATGTGGGAGTAGGGCTATTGTAAGATTATAATGGGATAAATGTTGAGTTTAACTGAATTGAGCAGCAGAATCATATACCATAAATTCAACTCTATACCACTACATTGCCAGCAGTCTCACCCATATAATACTGATGATATACATTCTCTGTTAAGAGAAGCAAGAGTACACTTAACTGCCTTTGTATCTAAGCTATATCTGGTTTCTTTCTGTAATAATGGTTTATCAGGAATAAACTAAAAGTACATATGCTAATCTTCCTACTTTCGTTTTTTACAAGATAAGGAACTAGCCACTAATACTTAAGTGTATAGTCAAGGATATAATCATAAACATCAGCTCTGCTAGTCAAATCAGTACACTGAACACTGTCATCCTAAAAATGTGAAAAATTAAATGTCATTTTTAACTCTCACCTTGAGTATTGAGGTAATAATGTTTCCACAATGGTCTTAATTTGTGTTTTCCACCTACATCCCAAATAGTGAATTTTAGATTTTTATATTCTACAGTTTCCACATTAAAACCTGTTTTAAAAAAAAAGTTAACTTTTACACTATATATATATATACATTTACAATGAATGACACATCAAACACAGACAATCCCCCAGTGTATAATTCTGATTTATCAATTATCTATATGCAGCAATATCTACTGAAGCCTAATCAACCCCATCCCTACTCGTACATGGAGAGTGAACACCTGTAACAGCTCCTAGCCCTCTAAACCTCCACCAAGGTCCTTAGGACCTTTGGATCCATGTATCTTCCAGCTCTGTTCCACTACTTCCCCCAACCCCACACCCTCAGCCAGGATCACCAATCTTCTATTCCTTCAAACTGTCCCGCCAATCCTGCTTCTTCTTTTCATCCCCAACCACATTTCATTCCCATAGCCACACAATCTTGCATTTTTTTCTCTGAGATGCTGATGCCTTAGAGCCAGAAAAGAGCCCACCACCATGACAGATTAGTATCAAATAAGACCCCAAGAACTCAGTTGTAAGCTAGGGTTTGTCTATTAAATGTCCTTTAAGGTAAAAACCAATATTAATACTTACCAATTGTTGGAATGGGCTGCATGAATTCATCCTGTTTTAACTTAAACAAGATAGTAGTTTTTCCAGCACCATCCAATCCTAATGTAACTACCCGAATTTCCATTTTTGGTCCAATGTGAACTCGATTATCCTATAATTTGAATATTTTTAAATATTTTTAATTTGACATACAGTTAGAAAGTAATATCATTTAGCACCTTTATTATTTCTACATTTCCTATTCATTCCTCAACCATTGCAATCTGAGTTGTATTCCTCAAAATCCTGAGTTTTATCTTCAGATAAATTCCTTCCCCATGGCTAAATCTTTCCTTAGTAAAACTGACCAGTTTGTCTTTGTATAACAGAATATACACATTCAATTTTGTCCCTTCTGGGACAAAGCAGAAGAAGAAACTGGCAGCAACCCTTACTGTTCTGCAGCCGCTGCAGGCAAGCAGGGCCTGGAGTGGACCTCAGCAATCCTACAGCAAAGGGGCCTGAATGGTAGAAGGAAAACTAAGAAACAGAAAGAAATAACTTCATGATCAACAAACTGGACATCCACTCAGAGATCCAATCTGAAAGTCACCAACTACAAAGACAACAGGTGGATAAATCCACAAAAATAGGAAGAAACCAGTGCAAAAAGGCTGAGAACACCCGAAATCAGAATGCCTCTCCTTCTACAGGGGATTGCAGCTCCTCATTAGCAAGGGAACAAGGCATGACGGGGAATGAGTGTGATGAACTGACAGAATCAGGCTTCAGAAGGTGGATAATAAGAAACTTCTGTGAGCTAAAAGAACATGTTCTAACCCAATGCAAAGAAACTAAGAACGTTGAAAGAAGATTTAACAAAACGCTAACGAGAATGGACAACTTAGAGAGGAATATGAGTGAATTGATGGAGCTGAAAAACACAACAGGAGAACTTCGTGAAGCATGCACAAGTTTCAACAGTCAAATTGACCAAGCAGAAGAAGGAATAT